>PVLD010031469.1:0-15695 GCA_004027595.1 Dinomys branickii | reverse complement strand
GTCTTCAGACTAGGAGTGCTAACTGTAAGATCATCACATGGCTTAACTTCAAGACCATGGCTGAGCTGAGGTTCACACAGCAGAAGAAAGGAGCAGGGCCAAGGAAGGCTGGCAGGTACAGACGCTCCTTCCTCCTCTTAGCGCTTATGAAGTGAAGCAGGGATGCATTTCATCAAGGCCACTCTGCTCCTGACTACCACTTCTGCCCTGCAGTGCTGGGATGCAAGCCCGTAACTTACTAGGCAAGAGACCACCACTGAGCTGTACTCCAGCCCACTGCTATGGACAAGGGAGGACATGACATAGTCAGCCACATCCTGTGAGAGCCAAGACAGCCCAAGCACAAAATGAACAGGAGACATCACAGAGAAGGGTTCACCGTCGCCTTATGTAACGTCTATCGTCTGACAAAAAGCACCTTCTAACCCAGATAAAACGGCAAAGTACTCAGACAAAGCCAGACTGGTAGTGAGTGGGCAGATAGACTGTTTACACACTGAACAGCTCCAGGGATCCTGGCTAACTTGGCTGCTGGTGTATCACTTCTGTGTCAGGAGTGGCCAGTGACCCTCCCCAGCTCCCAAGTGGAACCTACACATCAGTGGCACATTCTTCCCTGCTTCAGAGGGAGGCCTGCTGGCCAGGCGGGAACCCTGTGCAGGATGCACCACTGGCCTGCTTCAGAAGGAGGCACCCAGCGGGCAACACACTTAGGAAATGGTCACTCAGTACAAAACAAAACTAAAAGGTCGCCAAGGCCGCGGGGGTGTGGGCTGGGCCTGGGACCGGGGGCACAGCTGAGTGCGAGGGCAGCACCTGTGCACCGCTGCCAGGGCCCATGGGCCATAGGAATGTATTACCTTTCGACTGTATCTTCTCACAGTTGGGAGAAATGATGATGCACTTCAGCTTCTTCAGCTTTAGGTGTTTGAGAACTTCCCTCAGCCCCAGCACAAGCCGGCGTTTGGTCTTTGCCTTGACTGGATCTTTTTGGTACATTCGGTCTTGGAAGCGAACCAGCTCCTTGAGTAGGTCTGTGACACACGCGTCTACTTCTTTACTGAGCATCTGACTGCAGTAACTGAAAGGAACATCAGACACCAAGAACTTGGCCCCTGGCCTAGCAACCATCTACCCCAGGAAAAAGAGACACAAACAGCATTAGACAGCAAGTCACAGGGACAGTAACACTCATCAGAACCCTGGAATTATTGAACAATACCAGGGAAGGTAATGACTGAGGCATCCTCCCTGGCTCTGAACCACAACAGGACAAAAACCTCTGGGCCCTGCCTTCCACTGTGGCACGCAAGGGTCCCTGCCTTGGGACCGTTGTGTCTTTCCTGTTCCAAACACAAATCCCTGGATGAACTACCCAAGAAGCAAAGTGGGAAAGGAAAGAAGAGCAGGCAAACAGGGACAAAAATCCTGCCCTTAAGATCTCATATAGAGAAATGAAATCATAAGAGGGATCTCAATAACATCACTGCCACCTCACCACCCATCCCTGCAGTCCTGGATCAAGGACACCTCTTCTATCATCACTGGCAGGAAACAAAGCACAGATACAAGGGTCAGACCACCCCTGAACACCCATGTAACTAACTAGGTACCTGATCACTCTCAACCTGGAAGAATAAAGTACAGAATGGTCTAACTACCTGGCATGGCGGTGCTGTGCATGTTAAGTGGGAAGAAATCAGTGCCAAATCCAACCTAAGTGCCCTGCCTCTCCCGGGCCCCAGCAGGCAGGTGCTCGCTCACTTACTCTCGGAATCTCCGGCTGTGGATCTTAGGGAAGGCAGCTTGGTCGGGTGCAGACTGGCAGGCCTCGACATCCTTCTGAAACTCTGCACCAGGTGGTTCTTCTGACTGGTCCTCAATCACAGGAGTGGAGGCGAGTTCTTCTGTTCCCCCTGAAACTTAAGGGATGAAAAGGTCGCTGTACATGTCTGCAGGGCTCTGGGGTGCAGTGGAGACTACTAACCAGTGGTGGCCCATGGCAGTCCCACTGACGTTACCAGTGCCAGCAAACCTGCCACTCCCCCAACAGTGCTATGGAGCAGCAGAGGGGGTAGCTAACAAAGCCTCTTGGAGAAGCAGAAAAGCTAACAGACAGGGCACCTTTCTGGTTTCCAGGATGTGAGCCTCCCCATTTCCCTCAGTTTGTTCATTCATTTGTTCTTACTATGGTAAAACACACAGGAAATTACCATTTTAACTACCTTCAAGGGTGTAGTTCACCAGTCATTTCAAGGGTGTAATTAATCTTTTAATTCTGGAATCTGATCTGAAGAACCTCCTATTAGAAAGTTTTAAAAACTAGGGCTACAATTCTGGATTTTTTAAGGCTTAAATGCTTAAAGCCATCCTTTTTCAAACAGTCCTTAAGAGCTGTACTGGGGGTCAGCTCAGTGGTGGGGTACTTGCCTGGCATGCCTATAGCCCTGGGGCTCAGCCCCAGCACCGACAAGAAAAAACAAACAGCAAAAAGCCTATGAGCACTTCCAACGGAGGCATGTTTAACACATGGTGTGGCTTAGCAACAGCTCACCACCTGCAAATGGCAGCTTCCCTACACTACCAGCTCACAGGGAAGGAAACGCACAGCATGTCCCACACCTGCTGGAATGAAGACCAAGAGACAAGGCCCAGGGCAGGAAAGATGGAGTGCCAGTCACCCCCTCTCCAGACTGGGGTGTAACTGGTTGGACACCAAGAAACCTGTGGCAGGAGCTACTGAGGCCAATACTGCCCACAGGGAAATGCCACAAGCGAATGTGCTCGCATCCTCCGCAGCCTTCCTCCATCAGCCCAGAACTGGACATTGCCTGCATGCCCATTCCAGCCCTAGCATGCCCCACTTCCAGTACTACATGTCAATGACAGGCACAGAAGACACAAACAGTGTGGCGTGGCACCGGGGAGGGGCTTCTGGGTTATTCTGGTTCCACATTCAGATGCTGGCTTCCTCTGTGACTTTCATGAAGCCAAAACCAGATACATGTGTTTCTATGGCAGTGTGGCTTAGGAACCTGTGGGCAAGCTGCTGTTCCCAGTGTTTATACTCACAGTCTCTTCTGGCGAGAGGTGCCTCCTGTGCCACATGGATCACACTTGGGGAGGGGAAGCCACACTCATCTTTGCCCCACTCAGACCCAGAACCAGGCCTGGACCCCAGTTCCCATCCCTGGGCTCCTCTCATGACACAACTGGAGTCTGAATACTGCAACTCGAGCTGAATGCTGGCCTGCATGCCACCACAGGTTGCCAGAAACCAGCCATGCTCATCGCTGACCACGTGCTGTGCACAGTACCCCCACTCACAGTGGCTCCCACCTCAGAATTCTCTGGGTCAAAGCACAGAACCCCTGTGGTACCTGTGGGGCCAGCCTGGTCAGTAGCCTGCTCCTCAGTACCGCTCTCTGCATCCTGTGCCTCATCACTGGCCATAGCTGGGCTCACAACATTTTCTCGGAGTCTCTGCTGCTTTCTTTCTTCCCGTTCTTTTAAAATAATCTTCAAAATTAAAGAAATCATTAAAACCCTCCAATACCAGTACCTAAAAGATAAGCTCTTTTGCAAAGTCAGCTGCCTGAGTTCAGTGTGTTGAACATGCCCAGTCATGCCTTGGGACTAGAACAAGTGCCCTAGTCCTCAGAACTGCCCCCCTCTGCTGGTGTGGGGACAGCACAGACCCCACAAATCAGGTAGGTACAAAGCAGCCAATGAGAATCCTGGGCTCTGAGGCCAATTCTGGGCCGCTGCCTCTAAGTAGAGACTGAGGACACACACCACAGGGCTGTGAGAGATCCACATCAGTGTGTGCAGATTACCAGCTGGGGTGGGGTGCAGGCATAAAGTACGCAGAGGGAATGGTAACTCTCCTTTCCAGTCTTCTGTCCCTGTCACCACAAAGTGGGAAAAAAATTTCCCTAGCAGGTGGCTGAAGCAATCCCTGCTTCACACACACTGTCCTGACTCTTTGGGAGAGGGAGGAATCATTAACTAGGGAGGCATGAACACAATTTGATTAGATGTGTTTAAACCTGAAAATCTGAAAATTTAAAAACTGGGAGATGTCAGCGTGGACATGTGCCAACTGGGTCCACTCACAGTGCCTCATCTGTGGAAACTGCTACACACCTTCTTCAGTGACGTGGGCTTCTTGGCCTTGGGGACCTCCCTTTGCTTTCCTTTCTTTATCAGTGGGGCACTGGAGTCCAAAGGGTTGTGTGGTGTCTTCACTTGACTGAAGTGACGGCCCCTCTCCCCTGAGCTGGCTTCTTTAGAAAGGACAGGCACTGCTCCCACTGCAACAGTGTGGAATACATATGTCATGGTCACTTCCTGATGGCCCTGGCCGGCTCTCAGGCCTCAGCTGTCTAGGGTGGTTGTAGGAGTTGCCCATGCTACCTGAGCTGACCCAACAACCTTCTTGCCTTCCCCCAACAAGCTCTCATGTGATCTTCCCCCTGGAAGCGATTCTAAATGAAATTTACCATCTTTTCCACAGGACCCAAAACATATCTACTGACTTGAGGAGGCCAGCCTTCTGCCTGTAATCAGTGAGCAGGACACATCTTTGAGTCAGGATATTCTACATAGTATGTAACCCACAACGCTGGGCCTCGGTCCCTTCCCACAACACTGTCAGGCAGTGTGGCCTGTGCGGAAGCTGGCTACAGGTTTCTGTGTGTTTACCTCTTAATTAGGAATCTTATGAGGCCCTTATAAAAGTTATAATTTTCATTGGTTTGCCTCAGTTTTGCAGACATAACCAAGGTGGGTATTTGCCACCTTGGTTAACTGTTTCACCCTGCTTTTAATTAGGAAAACTTCCAAACATGTACCAAAGAAAATGGTAAATAACAAACCCTCACTATCATTCAGTTCAATAAGCACTGCTATTTTTCCAAGTGTTGCACTCCTCTATAGTTTTGAAATTTAAAAATAAATAAAATAATAATAACAACGATGAGTGTTTTGCCAAACAAGTATGCCCTTTAAGACTTACCTGTGCAATTCCTGGCTTTGGAGCAAACTTTTTTTTACAGTATAAGGAGTTGAACCCAAGGCCTTTCAACTGAGCTATCTCCCTAACCCTCACCTCTACCCTTTCATATTTTAAAACAGCATCAGCGCTGCTTCTGCCACCCACAGTGCTGGGCTGACAGACGTTTTATTTACCCAAATTGTCCGAGACGATCCTCCCTGCCTCCCACACTACTTCCCACCACAGACCAGTGCCGTCGCCTGCAACTGCGAGCCTCATCTGGCACAGTGTCTGGAACACACAAGTGGTGGCCTAGATCCCAGTCACATCTGCGCACTCACCAGGTACTAGTGGCATCAGCAAGTGTAGCTCTCACTGAGCCCTAGCAAGCCTGCAGCACCCCCACAGCGCTGCAGTCCCAACAGACTGCTGATAGGAAGCACTATGCTGAGCACTGACAGTGGGCCCGGGCGTCTCTGCCCACGCAGGGCAGTGAGAGGCAACCAGCCCTCTTCCAAGCGGCCACAAAGCTGAGTAAAACCGCGGAACAGTCACATGTGCCCCTATGGAAAGAATAAATGGGGCACGGTTTGCTCTTGAGTTCACCAGCCCTGAAGCACAAGCAGCATGAATCCGAAGAACTGAGAGGCGCTCTACAGCGTTCCAAGGTTAATCCTGAGACTTAGATGGCTTTTTTTTGGTACTGGGAACTGAACTCATGACCTTGAGCTTGCAAGGCAGGCACTTGTGCCATTGAGCTATATCCCCAGCCCCAACTGACCTTGATAGATAGAAGTCAATTTTAATTAATACAGGTCTCATTTTAACTCTGTCTCGAACATCCAGCAGAAAAATATAACCACAAGATGTATCAAACAAGGCCACAGTGACACTACCTTCTCAAAAAAATTGCTTATTCTTGCCTATAGACTACCAAACTCCCAATAACCACACATATGAAACCAACAAAAAATATGCTAGATTCTTTCTACCAGGATCCACCAAATCCAGCTCGTAATGAGAATTCACAACTTGTCGTAAGTCATCATTATGGATGCCATCCTGGAACATGTGGCCACAGAAAGACAAGATCTTCAAACCAGTGGTGAAGTCTGCTTCCAACAGACACATCATGGATTCTACAATGGACTGATGATATTAACATGCTTGTGCCTTTTACTTCTGTTCTTAGTCTGCGGGGATGCAAACCCCAACAATACCAGCCATGTCTCAACTTCTGCAATTACAAAAATAAAAAGGAGGAATTGATGGAAACCACTACAAAGCACCCCTGAGCAGGTCTTAAATTAACCAACTGGCTTTTCATGTTTACTTATGAGTCTGTCCAAGGCCTAGGCTCCCTGTCTGAAGATGGGAAGTGGACTCATAGTAAGTGGACCTGTATGAGTCACTAATCCCTGTTAAGGCCTGTAATGGTGGATGAAGCCCAAAAGTCTCAAATAAGACAAGGTCACAGCAAAAGACACCTGGATCCAACCTCAACTAGATAAAGACTATAGCCTCAGGCATCTCACTCCTGGGTGGCTTAATTTAATACATTATTTGGAGAAGTCCTTGAATGGTTCTCGGGTACTCCCTCCCTTCTTTTGATAACTAAATAAATACCTACCGGCCACCCAGAGAAGGTCATGGTCTTAGACCTGTGAGAATCTCGAATTCTGCGAGCAGGCTTTGATACTCCTGGAGCCCTGAAATCATTCCATTTGCCTCTTTTTATTTAGCCTTCCCCATAGTAAACCCGTTTGGGAGATTTTGGACCTGATCAGCCCACAATAACTACGTGATATTATTAACCTGATACTTGAGCCTAAGAGTAAGAGTCAGCTTCTATCCCCACTCCCTCCCTCTTCTTGTTTTCAACTTCCCTGGAGGTCCAGAGGCCTGGCCAGTGCTTTCCACCCAGAGGACTCAGGCTTTTCTGCCATTACGCCATCATACGCTGCTACAGGCTTTACTAAATCAAGGGCACACCTGCCACACAAGGACACCTGGCCCCACCCCACCCTGTTCCAGACCTAGGTCCTGAAAGCTGACCTACAGGGAAGGTAGGGTGACCTGTGTATCCCAGTCCTTAGCACAGTTTTATAGTATCAGTACACAGGAACAGCACAGGAAAGGCAGAAAATGGGAGCAGACTAGGGACAAAACAGTATCTGAATGGTGTAAACTCAATCTTGTCTTTAGCTCCCTCTTCTATTCCACACATACTTATGATAAAATACTAGCTCCAGAGATGGCCTTGAATGTCATGGACTCTCCACATTTCCAAGGCAGGGCCTGTATCTCTAGTGTAGCAAGCCCTCCTGAACTTTTTTTTTTTGGTACCGGGAATGGAACTAAGGACATTGCACTTGCCATGCAGGCACTGTGCCTCTTCAACTTTCAAGCACTAAATACCAAATACTCTGTAAAGTAACGAATAGAGTATCATGCAACAGGACGCTTTCCTGAGGTTGCCCAGGAAGCTACATTCTTTAGAAACAGTTTGAAAGAATGCTTTGGAAACTTTCCTAAAGGTGATTCAGGTTGCTCAAATGGCCTGCTCTGAAATGTGTCTAGGTTAAGGCACTCTGTGCTGTGTCCCATGGAGGGCAGCCAAGCTAATTACGGTACTGAGGAAAACGCACCTTTGCCCAGGAAGTAATGCACAGATAATCTCTACTTACTAAAGACTTGGATCAGTCAAAAATCCCCATGTACAGTAACAGCACTCTAGGCCTTTACCAAACTTAAGAACAGCTGAGAGGGGCAACTTCAGGGGAGATTGCCAGCTGTGAACCCTGTATGAATAGAATTACCAAAATTGATCAAGGAATTTAAATACCAATGAGATTCTAGGATCTAGATTGGTACATAACAGGAAACACATTTGGTCCCTACTCCCATGTCCTGTCACAGAGCTAAAATTCTTGGAATCACTGAAGTAGTGTTTTACTGCTGAGCTGACTAGTGGCTGGGGCTCCTTCTTAGCCTAAGGATGGGGGCTGGCTGACAGCAGGCTGGCATCAAGAACAGCAGGCTGGCACTGTCAGCCCTAACTGGGCCCCTCAGAAGAGGAGAAGGGCTACAGCCTGAGTTATCACTAATGGTCAGTGACTGAGTCCATGCCCAGATAATAAAACAAAACCTCGATAAATATCCTCACAGCAGGGCTCAGGGAGCTTTCAGGATGTTGGACTCATGGAGTGGAGCTGCACACTGCCCGCTCACACCTGGCCCTTCACATTCTTTCATCCGACTGTTTCTGAGTTGCATCCTTTATAATAAACCAGTGTTCCAGTAAGCAAACTGTTTTTCCGAGTTTTTATGGAAGGAGACTCTCCTTCCAAAGATAATCACCTTCCACTTTATTCTCCCTTTCTACAAGTCAAAGATGTCAACTTCAATGGTGAATACAGTATGAAATTGTTGTTTCTGCTAACCTGGGCACATCTGATAACTTTTTGGTGAATATACTAGGAAAATTTTTGGTGTTTCTGACAAATTATGCACATTATACGATCCTTTTTTATTATGAAAGGTTAGCTAAGGGGATCTTTGGAAGGTTCAAAATGCATTATGAGTATTTCCATTATTTATTATGGGAAAAACAGTCTTGACTTACAACCAACTTGAGTTACAACCAATCCACACAAATGAATCAAGTTCATAAATCAAGGGTCCAATGTGTTGTTAGGCTTGGGAGCAAGTCCATATTGCAATACTTAGCTCTCACTTCATGGTGCAAAAGCAGTTATGGACAATCCTTAAACAAATAGTGCTATGTACTAATCAAACTTTTACTTACAAATCTAGGGACCTGGTAGGCCAGGATTTGCTGGCCCTGATGTAGAATACATATATCTAAACACTGTGCTGTCTGGTTGATGAGTACATGGGTGTTCGCTGCATAATTTATACATGGCTTTTCTGGACACAGACAAAAAATCCCACCTACCCTGAAGAGACACATTAAGTTCACCTTTTCTAGGATTAACACCACAAAGCATAGTGTATCTTTCTTCTTACTATGAAGACTTTAAAGACAAAACTCAATCCAAGGAAATAAGATGCATAAAAAGCCCTTTTACCAATTTCCTTCGGGGCCTATGTTTTCATTTTAAAAGATACAGTGTTTTGAAAAATAAATTGCTTCAAAAGGAAAAAATAACAGTACTTCCACTACAGTGGCAAGTTCACCCTGTTTCTTCTTACAACTTATTATCAGCCCTTCATCTTTCGGGTCTCAGAGACGTATGGGAGAAAGAACAGAGTTGGCCTCACTGGACCCTGAGGCTGGCCAGGTCTATGGAGTACAGCTCCTCAATCCATGCAGGACCCCTTGGGAACACAGGGCACTCACAAAGAGGAGGACTGTGATGTGGTATCATCATACCATGGGGGAAACTCCTCACCTTCAATTAGGATCTATTTAAGTCATCAGATTTATACCACAGCAAAATATACTGACATAAAATTTACCATCCAGCTGTTAAGTGCAGGATTCAGCTGCATATATTATATTCAAAGTATTGTACAACTATCACCACCACTTCCACTTCTCATGCCCTAAATGGAACTCTGTTTCCACCAACAGTAAGTGACTACTCCTCTTCCTTGGCTACACCTAACTACTTTGTCCTATGATTGCCTACTCTACTTCAGTTGCAGATCATACAGCATTTGCCTCCCACTGTCTGGTTTCTTTCACTTAGCATAATGTTTTCAAGGTTCACTCATGTTGCATGCATCAAAGCCCCTTCCTGTTGGTGATGGACAGCTGGGCTAAGTGGGCTGTTTCCTGCTCTTGCAAACAGTGCTATAAGGGACACTGCATACAAGTGTCTGAATCTGTTTTCAGTTTTAGGGGTGAATACTGAGGTGTGGAGTGGCTATAGTAACTGTTTTAATTACCACCTTGAGGCACCATCAGACTGCTCCAAGGCAGTCGTCTACCCTCCCGTGGGCAAGGTACACAGTTCCAATTCTCCAGCTTACAGCTTCCAATTATCCACAGTTCCAATGGTCTCAGCTTACAGCCAAAAGTGAAGTAGCAGTTCAGTATAGTTTTTATTCTCATCTCCCTGGTAACTAATGGTGCTATCTGTTCATGAACTTATTGGTTAGTTGTGTATCTTTTTCTCAGAGAAACATCTTTTCTAGTCCTTTGCCCCTACATTAATCAGACTGTTCATCACTTTTGTTGAGTTATACATGTTCTCATGTACCTGGATACTGAATCCTATCGGGTGTATGACTTATTTATTTAGTGTTATTGTCCAAAGAACGTCCAGCAATGTAGCCTGCCCTTTTTTTTTTTAATTGGAATAAACAATTCTCACTATTATGAATAATCTTAGTCATGAACTGCCAAATTGGTCCTGGGCAATTTGAAGATAGGTCTTCTTTATCTTCATAGACTGTTCCACATCAAATACAATACAGATGTTCTTCCCTTAGATAACTAGTTAATATTTGTAGTTTTTCTAATACACTCAAATCTTTACTCTTAGATTCATGTTTATCCTCTTCTTTTTCTTCTTCCTCTTATTCAGTTTCTTCTTCAGGCACCAACCAGTACCACACCTCTCAAGGAGCCTGAATATCCTTCTGGGTATCCAACTGTTGACAGGCTCACTGGCCCCTTTTAAGATCTCCTTCAAGCTTCATTTCATCTTGCTGATTTTTAAGTCGCATCCGAAACTGTGCTGCAACTTTTTCTTCAACATGGCTTTTCATGTGAATCTTTCTTCTGTAGCTTTTTTTTTTTTTTTAATAAAAGTACAAAAACATACGAACAAACAGACACCAGTTAGCATAAAAAATAGTACAGTCACAACTAATCTACAGACAAGGTGACATAGTCTCAACAGTGGTTATTGCTTTATCCATTGATATCTTCGAAGTGTAAATATATGAACCCATATACAGACATGCAAATTTAGTCATACAATTAATCTTCTCAACAACTCTTCTGTAGCTTTTTATAATTTTTTTTCAGCTTTCCATTTTAATAATGCCTCATGACCAATGCCACTTTTCCCTGTTTTAATGTTGAGGAATTGGTTCAATAATACCATCTCCACTATTGCCTAGAGCTTGACCACTTTTATAGCCCATCTTTTGAAGCAAAGCAAACCCTTTGTTTTCACAGCCTAGTACATTTTTCAACCCAGTGTCATGGCTTTCTTCTTCCTCTTCTTTTAAACTCTTCTATTTTTCAAATTAGCTTCCTGTTGCTTTTCTTCTTTTCAACAGGCTTCTCGGATTTACCTCAGCCTTGACAATCTGGTCTGATATCTTTTCTGAATGGACATTAATGAAGAAATCAGACATATAGTCTTCTTCTGCCACGTTCAACTATCTGACACAGGTAGTTGGCCAGATCCACATGGGCAGTGCGCACTGCGCATGCGCTATGTGCCTCTCTTCACTCAGTGTTTCCCAGAGCCGACTCCCAGCCTGCCATTTTTGTCTTCCTTTTTCCATTATAACAACGATTAAAGATTTATTATTTACATACATTAAATATGCTGTAAGTTTTATATACGGTCAAGAACAGTGTCTCTCAAAAACAGAAGCCCAAGAATAGTGGGCCATATACTGGACATGTTCATAAGGTCATGAAGATTTACCCTTTTTTTTTTTTTAATTTTAAAGTTTTAACTCTTATACTTGATTCCCTGATCCACTTTAAGTTCATTTTCATCCATGGTATCAGGCAGAAGTCTGACTTCAGTCTCTAGCATTTATAAATCCTATTTGCTCAGAAACATTTCTGAACAAGCTGTTCTTTGTCTTTTGTTTTGTGTTTTCATCTGTGATTTTTTTTTTTTTTTCATCTGTGATTTTTGCAACAGGATCTGTGTAGCCCAGACTGACCTGAAACTCATGGTAATCTTCCTGCCTTAGCCTCTTGGGCACTGGGATTACAGTCACATGCCACTATGACCAGCTTCTCTGTTCTTTCAATGGACTTGGCATCCTTGTAAAAAAGATCTACTGGCCATAGATATACATGTTTACCTCTGGTCCCACAATTCCACTCTACTGGCCTATCCTTATTCCATTACCAAATTGTGACTACACATATGATTAACTTGACTATAAACAAAAATATTTACAAAATAATCTGTGAGAATGACTCTGACCCTTGGTGAGGCTGAAAGACTCCTACCTGAGAACACAACTGGTCTGGAGGACTGCTTGGCCTGCTGGGTATGCTGCTTCTTCTCCAGTGCTGCCAACATACCTCCCAAATCCAGCTGCACCGGAATCTGGCTTTTCTTTCCACTATTTTTAAAATTATTCTGAAGAGTTCAAAAAAATCATAGGTTAACTTATAGTACTAAGTTTGACACACTGAACTCATTTTACAAATTATACAATTAAAATGATAGTGACTATAAAAGTCATTTTTTTAAAAAAAATCAAATAATTAGAGAAAAAACATCAATCTCACATCATACACCAACAGTACTGAAGTTCTATTTCCTCCTCCTTTGACAACACTGAGTTTGTATGAAGTCACCCCCGCTGTGAGCGAGCGTGTATCTGCAGACACCAAGGTTTATCTAATACAGCATTTGGGTATAAAATTTGATGTGAGTCTCCCTCATTGTTGTCTCTAGCACCACTCTCTAACTGTCCAAGTGAAGCAGCAAACTGCTGTGAAATTACAGGGCTTGGACCAAAATCTACATAGATGCAAGTCACACCCAGCAGATAATACTGAATGAAGGCCCAAAGTTTGACGTACACCAAGCAAATGTTATTTTTGAAACATCTGCCAGCTGTGATTTGAACTTTGAGACTGTACACAAAGATGTACAAGAAAGCCCTGGGACCCATCTTCAGGCATGCAGGCCCTCTCAGACCTCCACACCTTCTCTCCTGCCTGCTACCAACAACCCTGCTGCCTGAGGGCTCCCAGCAGGGAAAACACTCAGCACAACATAGGCAGACAAACAGACTTCCTACATATATGCACTCAAAGGTTAGAATTTTTCCTAAACGTAAAAGTATTTCCAAATTAATTCCCTCCTTTAAAAAGTAAAACAATAAATATGCTGGAGAACAAATGCCCCCGAATAGGCAAATGCCTCATCGAACTTATGATTTACTATTCCCTGCTGAATCCACTAAACTAGGAGCCACCCTGGCTTCTATACTGACTGCTTACAATGAAACTTTGGTGCTTCTCTTATTTTTTCTGTCACATTTACACCTAGCAAATAAATTCTGTTTCCTCAATCAAGTGAGTCAACTTTCTTTCCATTAAAGTTTCCTAGGGCAGCTGGTACCCCTCACCTTTCTGATAAAACAACTGCAGGAAACAGTAGTTTTGTTATAAATGGGACATAGTCTTTTAGCTTGGGAGTTACCTTTGTTTCAATATATGGGATCTGTTCTCCCATGAAGGAATGAATCAAAACAAAACCACTTTAGTACACAAGATGTAACAGCACAAGATGTTTGAAAAGTAGTTTTTTTCAAGAGTTTACTTTTGCAAGGAAAGGTAGGCACAAAGCCACAGTGATTTCAATCTAAAAATTACCTGTGACTGCCGTTTAGATTGGTATTTCGGTGAGTCTACTCTGTCTCTTCTTTCAGATGCAACTGCCAGATTGGGAAACTCCTCGGCATCCTAAGTAAACCACACACCCCTTTAGCACTTCACTCATCAGAAGAATGCGAATATGCCAAGTGCAACCTTTTCCTTCTTTAATAAGACCCCAAGAAAGTTCTTAAAAGTGATGTAGAATGGTTGCTAATTTAAGAGCTGCTTTAATTCTTAAGAGTAAATTTGAAAATCATACTTTTAATGCTCATATCCCAGAAAAATGGGGTGCCACCAAAGATCCCAAAATGTCTACAGAAATGACCTTGCACTACCCTTGTATGACAGTGTCCAACGGCCTGGGTTTTTTGTCTGTTTCTTCCAGTAAAGAAGGTCCTCAGATACTAACAGATCTCGATGTGAACTCGTGCCAGTAGCTCACATGCTGGACACTGTCACAGTTGTGCTGCTGGGTTTAATGTAAAATGTGAGAATGTACAGCAGTACAATATAGTCAAGGACTTACTGTATTTGTGTGTGTTTGGTTTCTTTATGTTTTACATTGTATATCTGTGTCAGAAGTGTGTAAGACTCACTTTGTTGGACTTACCAACAAATCCAACTTATGAATATTCTCCTGGAACAGAACTTGCTCTTAAGTCAGAGACTTACAGAACTAGGGACTAAAACCAGGGCCTTCCCACCAAACTTCATCCCCAGAACCCTTTTTTATTTTTTTTTTTAATTTTTGAGACAGAGTCTTACTAAGTCACTGAGTTGTCCAGGACGGATCAAATTTGCACTCTCCTGCCTCAGCTTCCCAGAGTGCTAGGATTATAGGTGTGCACCACCATGCCCAGCACAAGACCTTGTTCTTTAAGAACTGTTTTGATAGAAAACCCATCAAATCTACATTTGGTAGATTAAGTGATCTCAAATTTGTGCTCAACCAAGTTAGTCAACAGAGACAAAGGCAAAAGTCTACTATAAAATAATTTTAAACTCACATAAAAATGTATCAGGTCATTTTGCCAACATTTTGGCACTGTCAACATTTCAGGTACCCTGAGAAAACTGTGTGAGAAATATAGGTCAGAAATGTCTACTGTCCCCTGGCCTGGCCATAGTTCTCTGACATAGTTTGTAGGCCATAATTTGTAGGCATATCCCAGGCTTGACCCTAAGGCTGGCTACTGGGCAGCATTTCTTGTGCCTGAATAAGCAGCCAGGACACTCAAGCGTGGAAGGGCAGAAGACAAGCAGGCCCGTGAGGAATGGAGTGAGAATGCAAGCTGGCTCCTCAGTGTACCTGGGCAATACTGCAGTGTCCTGGGATAACGAGAGCACTTCTGGAAGCACTTCGCACCAAGATTTCTACCTAGAAAAGGAGGCTCTGCAAAAGTCAGCATTCTAAAGCAACCCAGAGATGAATTGAGGGGGGCTCGTAGTAACATGGCACAGCTTCACTCAAATGTTTCCTGAGTGCTTGCCAGGAGCCAGGAGGGAAGGGGAAGATAGCAGGTGTCTGCCACACTCTTCAGCACTAGGGAAGGAGTTATCATAGAAAATGCCGGAGACCTGCCCTCAGGAAACCAGTATGGACCCATGTGCCTATTAAGGAGAAACCTTTCCTTATATCACACTAAGTAATAAATATAAATGTACTTCAATTCTTGGTGGCTCTTGCACTGTCAGGATTTCGTATTGTGATTTGGACTTTTCTTTCTTTTTCTTATTCTTCCTTGAGGGTGCATTTTGTTCAAGGTCACCACCTTGTGATGCTTGGGACTAGAACAAAAGAGGCAAAACATGCATCTTTACAGCATGCAGTACAATCTTTAATATCACGTATCAGAACAAAATTAAGGTATCCATTTGTGCCAGACGTGGCGGCCTGCGCCCATAATCCCAAGCACTGAGGGATGCTAAGACAAGAGGATCCCAAATTTGATTACTACTGGACAACTCAGAAAAAGCCGGTCTCAAAAAAATAAAACAGGCTGAGGACTGAGCTCAGTGGTAAAGCACACCTGGGCTCAATTCCCAGTTCTGAAAAAAAAAAAAAAGAAAAAAAAAATCACTTGTACTCTTTGACTAATACCCTCTTTCTCAAGGTCTAAGTACAACAAGCTAATGGTA
>PVLD010031468.1:0-15696 GCA_004027595.1 Dinomys branickii | reverse complement strand
TAACTATGTAGTACAACATACAGTTCCAATTCCCTACTATATTCTGTATAACTTTGTATTTTCTGTATTGTTTATGGCTTTTCTGGTTCATATGTCTCCATTCTTTTGTCTTCAAAATAAAATTAAAAAAAAAGCTGATTACAAATTTCCATGGCGATGTATACCTATAATCTCAGGGCTCTGGGAAGCTGAGGCAGGAGAATTCCAAGTTCCAGTCCAGCAAGGACAACTTAGTAACTTGGTGAGATCCTGTTTCCGAATAAAAAAAATTCAAAAAGGCTGGGTATATAGCTAAGTACACAAGCCCTGGTTTCAATCCCCAGTCCACACAAAAAAATAAATAAAATAGACTGTAGTTCAGTGGGAAGAGAACAGCCAATACACAGCAAGCTATGTCCAATCAACAAAGGACTATAATGTGGGTTAGCAAAGCCAAACTGGAGCATCAGGGAAAGCTTCCTAGAAAAAGGATGTTTTCTCAGGGACTAAGGAATGAGCATGGCCAGGGAAAGAGGGATAGAGAAATGTTCGAATGAGGGGAAAGAGAAATCACCCAGCCATAGAGTGTGTTTTCACTTGAGGAAGTGAACCAAAGAGAAAACACTGGGCCTTGTGTTTCAGCTGGATGTTGCAAGCCATAGCAGGAAAGGCAGACAAAAGTCACGTCCTTCTTGGCTACTGAAGAAAGTGGCCTTTTTCTGGAAGTAATAACCACATGTTTGGGCTGTGGCTCCAAGAAGCAGCAAGACCACGGAGGAAGCTCACAGGCAATAGAAGCTGGGTGGATGGAAGAAGAAAGGTGCACACACCAGAATGCCAAGTCCCAGGGCTCCTGATGGGGCCTGTGGCTCCAGGTCAGCAGGGTGAGCAGGAAGAGAAAGAAACCAAAGTGTGGGCAGTGGGGAGGAAAGTACGCCCAGTCCCTGAGATCATGGGAAGCAAAGACAGATGAGGGTGAGGGGGTGAGCTCTGCATGGAGGGATGACTGTGACATGTTCCAGAAGCAGTCAGCTGTGCACATCTTGGGCTTGAGAGAAGGATGGGGACAGAGAGGATCCAGGGTCCTGAGCAAGTACATGGTCCTCGAAGCCAGGGAGGTAGGTGAGGTCCTGCGAGAGACCAGCTAGGACTCCAGACAGCACTCTGTGTGAAGGAGAGAGGCCCAGTGGCCCTGAATCAAGGCCAGCAGTTTTCTGGAGCTGTTGGTTTCAAGCAGGAGCCTAAAGTGGTGTCTTTCTACGGTCTGTTGGCCATTTCAGAACTTTAGAAATGTAATGGTCAATTCATTAGAAAGAAACAAATAACTAAATAAATTTTACAAGAGGACTTCAAGATGGTGACCAGGTAGGCAGCAGAGAGAGAACCTCCCAGAGGAATGCCACTCAGACAAAGGAATATAGGAATATAGCAACATGTGAAGGACAGAAAGCAAAGAGCTTCAGCTTTGGAGACCCACACTCATGGAAGCCTCCCGACTCGGCCAGGGGAGAGCAGAGTTCCGAGAGTTGGGTCAGGGCTGGAGAGGGGAGGGCGCAGCCAGGAAAAGAGCCACTGGCAGTCGGGAGCAGTTGTCGAACCCAGTGTGAGGATGAGAAGTTACAACAGCCACTGGGGCAGAGTCCCCACCCTGCAGCAACCTTCCTAATTAGCTCCTGGAGAGAATCAATGCAACTAGTATACAGCCCACCACGCCTGGCTCCGTGCCTGCCTTGAGGTGGTGGCCCCCTGCCTCTCTGCTGGGTGAGCAGCTACCGGCGGAGAGCAGCGGGGAACCTTGGTGGTGAGCCATGGCGGCTCCCAGGGATCCGGCCAAGGAGCAGACGGGAGCTCCAGCACTGCAACGGGAGGGAGATGCAGATGGAGGTGGATTGCGTGGCTCCACGCCCTTCTCACTCCAACATCAGGCAGGAAGCATGAGCTGGGTTGCTGGGACTCAGCTCCCACCCTGAACCCTCCCTGGGAGCATCTTGAGTCTTGGCGGCTTGAGCAAACACTGCCTGTTCCTGGCAACAATGGGACTAATCCATGAACTTCAGAACTCACCCTGGGCTATTAATGTGAGCGCCAAGAGGGTCTCCTTACAGCTTGCACATGTGGACCTTGTGTGAACCATAGCAACAAATTGGATGAGGGACAGCAGACCGGGGGTCAGGGGGGCAACAGCATACTCTATACAGCAGACCGGAGAAAATCCTCCAACCCTATTCTAGAACTAATCTTTAAACTCAGTTCATACCCTGAAATAACACAATGAGAACGGGCCAGGGAGATTTCAAGCCCTTATACCAAGCATCGTAAGTTTGTCCAATGCTCAGGTGCAAGGGGTGGGGAACGGTAATACTGGAGATCGGGAGAAGAAGAAAGGGCCTCCAGCATCGAGGCAACGGGACAGAGCCGAGCAGGTCACTGAGGGTGCCCCGATGGGGGCACGTGCTCTGCAGCTGCTCCACTGTGGGCCCTGAGGCTGCTCCACTGTGGGCCCTGTGGCTGCTCCGCTGTGGGCCCCACGGCTGCTCCACTGTGGGCCCCGCTCAGGGTGCCCCATGGACTAGATCTGCCCCCACCCATAGCGCGGTTATGGGGCAGAGCTGGGCTGTCCACTGTGAGCATAGGTGCTTTTCCACCTCCGACCATGGCAGTTTGTATACGTCCATGTATGTTATAGTATAGTCTGAGGCAGCTATATCTCTTCCCAAGGCAAGAGTCCAGGGGTATAGGTAAACCCAGGAATACAGTTATTATCACAGGGAAGAAGACTGGTTGAGTGGTAGGGCAACGGAGATGAGGGAGGAGAAAATTTAATGACCAAATGGGCCATCATCTGTGTAACTGAGTAACAAATGTGAAGGTAACACTATGTAGGACAGCATCCAGAGCTAATTCCCTTCTATGTTCTCTATAATTTTGTATTTCCTCAATCGTTTTTGTATTAACAGAAGTGAAGATAACTTTATATCATATAGCATCCAGTGCTAATTCCCTACTATCTTCTCTATAATTTGGTATTTCCTTTAATGTTTATGTGATAACTAATGTGAAGATAACATTATGTAATACAACATCCAGTGCTTAAAAAAAAGAAGAGAGGCCCACGTAAAGCAGACCAAAAAGAGCAGCCAGGGAGGAGGAAGGGAACCCAGGAGCAGGTCTGAATGCAGGACCCAAACCCCAGCCTTGTTCCAAGAAAGGGAGTAGCCCACAAAGCCTTCCTGACATCAGCCTTCCTATTCCTTCCCCTCCCAGAGAAAGGGGGCCCTGGAAGGCAGCGGCTCTCAGGACTGGTGGAACTGGTCCTGTGCTGCCTGTAGCGTCCCCACAGCTGCACCCACAAGGTGCCCATGTTCACACTGGCCACAGAACGTACTGGATGATGAAAGGAACTGGATTGCTCTGTGTGATGCTGTACATCTGTGATTGCAGCTACTCCAGATGCTGAGGCAGGAAGACTGCAAGTTTGAGGCCAGGATGAGCAACATAGCAAGATCCTGTCTCAAAATAAAAAGTAAAAAGGGCTGGGGATGTAGCTCCATGCTTTCTGAGTACTACCCCCAAGACTGCAAACACAAAGTTACAACAAGTGGAGACATGAGCATCCTGAGGACAAAGGCTTCAGCTAAAGACTCTTCCCACACTTAGTAAGGAAGGAGTGACAGTGAATTCCTGAGCTACACTGAGCATCATTTCTGTCTGAGTGTACATTATCTAGCTAGCTATTTAATCCATTAGCCCCAGTCACTGAGGACATCCCTACCCGAGGAAGAAAACCAAAATCCCTTTCCCTCTCCTCCCCAGCCTGTGAATGCAGAAAGGACCACAAACAGAATGTCCTTCCATAGTCATGGTCCTCCGCCCCTTGACACTGATAGAAACCGAGACCCCACACGGAACCAGACCAGACCTTCTGACACGAGAGAAGTCTTTACTGGGGGAGGGACAGAATAGCAGGATACCTAGCGGACCAAGGTAGCCCCTGAGCTGAGGAAAGCGTGGGCCTTTAAGGTCTTTTTTCTGGCGGGGTGGAGTGGGGTAAGGAAATGTCCCTGGGCCAGAACAGGGCGAGCCCTGAGCAGCTGGAAGGGCGCCCAGGCCAGAAGCCTGAACAGCAGGAGTTGCCTATGTCAGAATGACCCAAGCAGGTGAACTGCCACAGCAAATGAGGGCGGGGGCAGCTTTTGTGGCTGAGGGGAACTGAAGTGGAACAGGTAAGGGAACTAGAGAAATATTGAGAGTTAAAGTTTTCCCACAGGGGGTGAGGCTGGCTGCCTTGTGACTTATCAGACACCTGGCTAAATCCTTTGGATTTCTCTCCATCTCTCCTCCCTAACCATCTTTCCCTCCCTTCCCCTCCCCTTCCTCCTCCTGCCCACTACCTCCAGCTATGGGCCCCTGCAGAAGTGACCCTCCCCTGGGCTGCGGATATAGCTCAGTGGAATAAGTGCTTGCCTAGCAAGCGCAGGGTCCTGAGTTCGATCCCCAGTACTGCAAAAAAAAAAAAAAAAAAAAAAAAAAAAAAAAAAAAGAAGTGACCCTCCCCTTACTCACTGCAGAAAAAAAAAGAAGTGACCCTCCCCTTACTCACTGCAGAAGGCATCCTAAGTTACCAGTCTGCTTTTTGCTAAACTTCCAGTTCTTTGATGACCAGGCACCAGGCCCTGGCAGCACCAGGAAGGGCACCCTTATAACTGCACAGGGGCCCAGCACTGCCTACTCTCCTCACCCTGGCCTCCCACCACAACCCCCAAAACTCACCTTCAAGGAAATTAAACCCAAAGCAAGCCTAGAATCCTAACACTCTAGGAGGTTGAAGCAGGAAGATCATAATTTATGGCCAGCCTGGGCAATTTAGTGAGATAGTATCTTAACATGAACAGCAACAATAATAAAGTCACCTTGCAGAACGTAAGCACAGTGTCAGAGAAACACTCAACAGGCTCTTCCAGTCCCTACACCCTCACAGTCTTGCAAATCAACCGGTCCTGGCACCCTTGGACAGACTGAGTGGGGGGCCGAGGGGTGCATGGGGACTGAGGCAGAACGGGGAAATGCTTGCCTTTCACTTTTGAAAGGTAAGTGTAAAGGAGCTCAGTTCTACCAGGCTGACCCCAGCTATGCCCCCTACACTGTGTGGCCATCCTCTCCTTAAAGGGATTCTGTCCTGAGAATGATGACCCTACCCAGGTGGTGACTTGCACCAGGCCTTCTCTGAACAGGAGATGCTTCCCTGAAAGCTCTGCCCTGGATGTGCTGCCTTGGGGCCCCTGTCCCGTGCCTGGTCTGGCCTGGCCTGGCCTTGCTGCAGTGGGCTGCCCTTCCTCCAGCCTCCACGGCCCCGCTCTCCACACCTGTTGGGGGCCACTCCGAAGTGGATCTGAGCAGGATTTACTATTAACCAATTGGCTTTTCGTATTTACTTGGGAGTAATCCGAGTCTTAGGAACCTTGTCTACAGATGGGCAGTTGATTCATAGTAAGTGAACCTCTATGAGTCACTGGTCACTGCTGAGGACTGTATTGGCCTGTGACGCTGTGACGCCTCAAGGACAAGGTGACCACAGCTAAGGACGTCTGGATCCTACTTCCATTAACTTTAAGGAAACTATGGCTTGCAGCCCCGCTGTGAAGCCTTCCTGGAGATAACAGATAGGTCTCCTAAATTAACATAATAATAGTTGGAATCCTTGAAAAGATTCCCAAGTCCTGCCTAGATTCCTGCACTTTCTTCAGTATTCTCCCTCCCTTATTTGAAAACCTAATAAAAAACGGGCGACCCAGAAAAGTCTAGGGCTAATTCAGAGAATATAGAAGCTGGAAAGGTATTAGTCCCTCCCGGAACCCCTGAAATCATATTCCATTGTCTCATTTTTTATTTACGCCTTCATTCATCCACTTGCTCGGGAGATTGCAGGCCTGATCAGCCTGCAATAACTTAGGGTTTTTTAACCCGGTCTTCGATAACACCTGCAGCCAGGGGCAGGTGTTGGGCTCTTTGAGCTCAGAGGTTCACACCCTGTGAGGAATGAGGAAGGAGGATGAAAGTCCAAGGATTGTTTCTGTTACAAGCTTGCAATAGAGATTTATCTCCTAAATTCTTGGGAGGCTTAATTGAACAAAATCAGATATCCTGCCCTCCAGGACTCGGAGCAGGAACGTGGTTGGACAGAAAATAAAGAATGCTTTCATTAAGTTACATATGGATGTTTTGCTAAACTACTTCCTCATACCGGTTGTTAAAGCAAAGTTTGACACATTACTCTTCCACCCACGCCCAGGCCGCAGTGGGTGGTTGTGATGATGAAACTGAGCCCCCATGGGTGGGAGCAGCTGCAAAATGACACCCACATATTCATTTCTTCATTCATGAAACATCATTTATCTTAACTGTTGGAGCTTCTCAGAATTGCCCAAGTGACTTTCCCTCCTGATTAGCAGAAGTGTTGAAAAGTAAGAAAAGGTGGCGATTTCATTCTACAAGGTCATAAAACACATTTGTCCTTTTCTTTCTTTTCTAAGAGATCGAACCCAAGACTTTCTCACTGAGCTATAACCCCAGCCTCTTTTTTTTATTCTGAGGCAGCATCTAGTGAAGTTGCCCAAGCTGGGCTGGAATTTACAAACCTCCTGCCTCAGCCTCCAGAGTACTGGGGTTACAGGTCACCAGTGCCTCCATGCCCACTTCCCTCTTAACTTAACACTCCCTGGCAGTGTAGTGGAGATATGGTTGTGCCAGATGTACTGGCAGAAGGAAAAGTACACACCTGAAAAGCAAATGATAGCAATCAATGAATGTCCTAAATGGGAATAATATGATTTAATGCCCAGATAATAATAATCAATGTGACAAAAAGGATCATGACCGAGAACATGATCAACTTGCAGCAAGCCCTTGCTGTCACTTAAACTGAAAAGCAGAGTACTTTGCTCTATGATCTGTGGTCAACTGGGGGGGGCAGTAACTGACATTAACCAATCATTTAAATAAAACCTACAAGCAAAGCCGACATTCCCATGTGGAATTTATATGCTAAATGCAATACAGCATGATTTACCCATAGGCAGGCCCGAGTGTAGCCCAGCGGTAGAGCACTTGCCCAACCTGCATAAGGCTCTGTGTTGAGTCCCATCTGGGGTGTTATCCTTAGGTCAACTCATGATCAGAAAATTTTTTGTCAATGATCCCAACCAGGTCAATACTTCCTTTTGATAACAAATACCCTGTAAAGCCAACTTACTACCTTTTGCAAGGAGGGCTGGCCTTTTGTAGGGCAGGCTGGCCTTGAGCTCACTATGTAGCCCAACCTGGCCTCAAACTGACAGTGATCCTCCTGCCTCAGCCTTCCAAGTGCCAGGATTACAGGAGTGTGCCACCATATCCAGCCAATTCACTATCTAGAAATGGAATTCATAGACACTATGACCCACTTACATGTATAACCTCAAAAACATCACTATTTCTGGGTTAATGACTCCCAGCCAAAGACTCCCAGGAGCATCCCTCTAGCTGAACAAGTTCACTGTTTATTGCAAGGAGGGATAATACTAAGGAGGACATGTCAGTGTTAGAGAAGAGTAATTATTGGACTTAGATTTTTATAAGGCAATTTTCAGGAAGTCATATGCACATGCACAAGGCTTTGCTTTGAATTAAATGGGTGGTTATGTATTCTAATACCTTTTATCTAGGACAGGAGACAAGAGTGAGGCAAAAAATTAATAAAGAAATAACTGGGTGGGAGGAGCGTCAGTCAGTCCTGTTAGCCAGGGTGGGGAATACTTGGCCATCTCTGTGATCTGAAGAAAATGTGTGTGTTTTGTCTGTGTTAAGACAACATTGCAGGGCTGGGGATATAGCTCAGTGGAATAAGCGCTTGCCTAGCAAGCGCAGGGTCCTGAGTTCAATCCCCAGTACTGCCAAAAAAAAAAAAAAAAAATAGAAGACAACATTGCAGAATGTTCTTGTGTTTACCTAGAAGCATTAGCATCACAAAACAGCCTTATCTGATAAGGTAAGATATCTCTCTGTATCTCTTTGTATACCTGCAACAGGAAATACCATGGCTTCACTGTCAGGCCAGCTCCTAGGTGTCAGGCACTGTGGCCTTTCATCTCCTAACCGTAATGAAAAAAGAAATGAAATGGTGAATAATAAAATAATATGCATTTCCCTGTGAAAATGATCTAGCACCGCTTTACTGGAATGCAAAAAAGATCCAGATGGTTGCATGAGTCACTTTGGATTTAAAAGTAATAATATTGGAAGTGTTACCTTACAAAAATACAGAAGAATAAAAGATCAATGTTCTGAATAAGTTCAGAATTAAAATGACTGTACTGTTGAGATACATAATACCACACCAAGCTCATTAGCATTGTTCTCAGGTCTCTGCTCCTCAAGGTGGCTTACCAACTAAGTGTTCCTGGGTTCTGGGCTACTTGCCTCTCCCTCTGGAGTTAGATTCCAGGTTCTTCTAGTCTCAAACAAAGATTTGAACAAAATGAGCAAAAAAGTAGTGGCAAAATTTATTCGAGAAGGTAAAAGTGCAGAGTGAAGGAGAAACTCGCTCTGCAGAATCAAGCTTGGGCTGAGTAAAAGGAGAAAAAACAATAAAAGGATATCCCAGGAAAAAGCACCATAGCAAGCTCTTCTTCATGTCTGCGTCCTTTACGCTGTCTAAATCTCGAGGAAACCGGCAAGAACTTCCACATACGGGTCCTAAGAGGTGGTGCTGACATCCTACATCTCAGGCTGATGTTGGTTCTAGGCCATCCTATTGAAAACCTGCTGGAGTTCTAGCCAGACGTCCATACACAGGGCTTTGGGAACAGTACTGCGCATGTGTTTTGGGATCCTTGTAATTAACAGGACACACCTACTTCCCCAGCCGGCTTTGCCATGCCCTAATCACCTATCTCAGCACATGATAAGAGAAAACAGGAATAATCTTAGTGGAAACAAGAATAGCATGCAAATAAATTGCTGGCTATGAAAGAGGAAAAATAAAAAAAAGAGTAATAGTTTCAGAACAGCACTGCCCTTATTTACAAAAGTGGGGCTGAAAACTTCCTCTGCATGACACAGAACAAGGTAATGATGAAATACCTCCAAAATCAACTGTCCTGTTTGAAATGACAATGTTCATTCATGGTATACATTGTGGTACTAAGGAAGACCTTTGAAGATCCTATTCAATAAATCCCAAGAAAATGCATATTTTAAGCCAATGAAGTTGACTCTGGGCCTCTGTCTATCTCCAGTTCTTAAACCTGGTGATCAAACTGAGATAGACAGGAGGGATAATAACACTTATCTGACAAGGTGGTGCTGAGATTGGAGATAATGCTTGCGATGTGCTGGTTTGTAGAGCTCTATGAGCTGGTTTTTATTATCAGTTTTCTATGTGCTCACCCACACACACCCTCCCATACACAGGTGGGGAGAGAAGGTGAGTGCCTGCATGGGTCTCCCAAGCTGGCTGAGATGGTGCATTGAGTGAGTGATGGTGTTTTCAGGAGAATCTCAAGCAATGCTCTGGTAGATGTGCCTGCAAGGTGGGTACTAGGGGAAATGGGGGACACAGAGAACAGACCTGGAAGTAACAAACTAGGACTTGGTCAGTTGGATCTATGGATGGTTGTATACAAGAGGTTTCAAAATGTTTATCTTTGTGCCTCTTTATTTTGTACAGGGCACAGAACTTCTGAAAGAGTTTTTTAAAATTAATGTCACAATAATAATGTGCCATATATTTATATGATCACATTCTGGGCCCTGTCTGTTTTATTATGGCCTGTTTATTTCATTTGTTTCATCAGATAAAGGAGAACAGAAGCTGTATTTAAAGCAAAATAGAGAATACAAGAGATCTTAGAGAAGTTGGCCCCTTGAAGGGGGAACATTTAGGACTGTATCAGAGTAACACTGAGAAATCTTAAGAGTCCAATAAATAAGATAACATGATTTTCACAATAGGGTTTTCTTTGCATTGTATTAAACATCTGGTGCTCATTTTTTTAACAGCCTACAAATCCATGCTGCCAACAAATGGTAGCTGAAACTCAATATGTGGCACAGACCATATAATGACATCAGTAAAAGGAAGTACTGTTTCTATGAAATAAAGTTTAAGGCTTTTGAATGCTGTCAGCACCTTTATGTACATTGTCAGTAATTTTGAAAATAAGTTTTCACTGCATTTTTTTTTCATTTCTTAACCTTATCCATGAAAGCAGAAGTGCTTCCTCAACCCACTGGGATCTCCAACCCACTAATGTTGAAAAATCCGTTCCCTGGTCTCATTACACAGTGACATTCAACATCTTTCACCAGTTCATCAGTTCTTCTTAGAATAGTGCCATCAGAATTCAATAGAATAAAAGAATCATTTCAGTTAGATTTTTTTTCCAATCATCCTAATACTCCCTGGCAGTGTGGGTTATTTTCTTACAATAGTCAGCCCCTTACTTTGTAATCATTTCATATTATTCTGAAAGGAAGCAACAACTTTACCCTCCACGCAAAGTTGCTGATTATTTTTACCATTCAATGACAATTCTGGTTTGCAAACTTCTCCTTTAAACCTCCAAAGTACAATATCCTGTCAACTAAATAAATCTGTTTCTTTATAAAACTTTCTGTTTATCTTGATGGTGGTCACTGTTTACTAAACAAGAACAGGCATGAGGACAACTGTTAGGTGGACAGTTACAAAAACAAGTTTTCGGCTGGGCGTGGTGGCGCACGCCTGTCATCCCAGCACTGGGGAAGCTGAGACAGGAGGATCGTTGCAAGATTGAGACCAGCCTGGGCTACAAAGTGAGCTCAAGGCCAGCCTGAACTGCATAGCGAGACCCTATCTCAAAAA
Source organism: Dinomys branickii (assembly GCA_004027595.1). NCBI lineage: Eukaryota > Metazoa > Chordata > Mammalia > Rodentia > Dinomyidae > Dinomys > Dinomys branickii. The sequence continues at coordinate 4,838 of PVLD010031468.1, read as the reverse complement.
GACAAAAAACAAAAACAAACAAGTTTTCAGTAGTCAACTGAAAACTTGACTACTTAGTTCTATCCTCACCCTTTTCCTCTACATTTGACATTTTGTCAGAGAAGCTGAATCAGTACACTTATGTGCAAATGTAAATGGAGATGACGGTTACAGTGAATATGGGTTTGGTAACGTCAATAATACCAGAACTATTTCCACTAGTGGTTTTCCGAAATTGTGAACTCTTAGTAAAATTTTGAATAAAAACACCACACAATATTTTCTTGAACTAGGTAGTTTTTTCTTTCTAAGAAATTTGATACTTACTAAATCTTACAAGCAAACTAATATTAAAAAGACCTTTGTGTTTATGTGTAAAAGAAATTAGATCTATCCTCAGGTAATTACAAGATTTTTTTTTTTTTTTTTTGCCTATAAAGTTCTGGGGTTCAGATATATTTAGCTTCAGATGATCATGATCAGGTTTGTCACTATCCATAAAAATCCTGAAAAACGCAGAAGAAACTGTTGTGCCAATCTGGCCCCTCTAAATGCTAGTAATACCCTTAATTTATGACCAAAATAAAAGACCCATACAAATTTTCAAAATTTTCCTGGAAGCAGGTCACCCTGCAGAGAACCATTAACTTTTATGAAGCTATAATCACATCTCTGTGGTTTATAATCTGAGTAATACCTGATTTACATAAAAATACAGTCACATAAGCATGAGCAGGATTTCTTAAAAGAATTTTATGAGACTCAGCCTCTTACTTTGAGAAGCCCTATCATAATTATACCAAGCACACTGAAATGCACTATCATCCTACAGTAAATATAATAACAGCCAGCCTTGTTATATGCCAGACAGCATTCTAAGTATTTTACAAACCTCTGAAGCAGGCATTATTACTATTCCCATTGTAGTGGAGTGACAATCAGTCGCTATAACCCCCCAGCTGAACGGAGTAAGGGTGGTGCTGGGTGCAGGAGGCCCGCCTGGGGATTGTTGCCAGCAGCATAAGAGGCAGAACTGGAGAAGTTAGGCTGTTGGGAGCAGAGAAAGGCTGTTGGAGCTGGTAGAAGCTGTAAGGAGCTGTTTGTTCTCTTCGGGGTGCTTGTCATGCTGGCTTTCCTGATGAACTGGGCTGTTTTTATCCCCCAAGGAGCTCGGGACCTTGTAGGCACTGAGAATAGCTTTGGGGGAGCTCTGGTCCTCACTTTGAGCATCACTTCCTGGATCCAGAGGGGAAGATGGTGCACTGCCAGTGTCCTGGAGGAGCTTGCTGCATTGGCTTCCCTGATGGGAAATCGGCCATCTTGATCATTGGAGGAGCTTGGGACCTCACTGCTGCTGAGGATGGCTGTGGTACTTTTTTAGGGAGCTCTGGTTCTTCTGAGTATCGCTTCCTGGCTCCAGTGCAGATCCCTCAGCCTGCTACACAGATCACTCATCCTGCTGGCATAGACTGTCTAGATGCCACCATTGACCTTTGGGCCTTCCCAGGACAGATCTGTGAAACAGGCCTGCATGAGATATTATGGGCTCTGGGCCTCCAGTTGAAGTTGTGGGAGGCATTGTTATGAGCTCTAGGTATTCAACTGGACTCATGTAGGACATTATTGTGGGATCCAGGCCCTCAGCTGGATTCTTGGTTTATGTTGTGTGGACAGATTTCCTGCACACTTTTGTATATCATTCTTTGGGTGACTATTATAAATAATCTTATAAAATATGTGTCCTGTATTATATTGTTCTCCCTTGCAAAAATATCCCCCAAACCAACACACCCATTTTCCAGTGGAGCAAACAGGCATGGAGAGGTTCTATGGCTTGCCCAAATTGCCCAGTAAGTGTTGGAGCCAAAATACAAAGCTTAGGTACTCTGAGGCCAAAATAATATGGCCTACATAGCTCTTACAGAGTTTGGATTAAGAAACATTAATACATAAGCTATGAGTTGAGTTGAAAATGACTTTTAACTCTTCCTTCCTTCCTTCCTTCCTTCCTTCCTTTCTTTCTTTCTTTCTTCCTTTCTTTCTTTCTTTCTTTCTTTTTCCTGACACAAGGTCTCAACCATGTACTTCAAGCTGGCCTCAAATCCACAGCACTCCTCCTGCCTCAGCCTCCTCCCAAGTGCTGGGATTACAGGCCTGTGCCACCACCCTTGGCTAATTTAACCTTTTAAAATTTGAATGTTGTAGAATTTCTACTTTGTATGTTAAGCCAATCATCTAATTTGAAATTGCAAACATTACTGCAAGCCTTTTGACAGATTCTCAAGCCCCCAGTACCAGACCTGCACTGTCCATTACCACCAACAACATTGGCTGGTATTCTCCTGCAAATATGAAGATATTTATTCAATCCAGCAACTTCACACAATCTAAGGGAACCACACAAGCTCTTTCCCTGTATCTCTGTCTGTCTGTGTGTGCCAATCAAGCTGATCAAACTAACCACGTGGTATCTAATCATGTAGGCTACCTTTTAAGGCACCACAATTCATGCAAACATTGTCTTTAACTTTAGCATCCACCTTCTATGTCAATTTCTAGAGGAAGAAAACTGGTATCAGATGATTTAAGTGAGCTGCCCAATGTTTTGTGCCTAGGAGATGACAGAACTGAAAATCCAGTCCTGGTCTTTAAGGCTCCAAAGCTTCTGCCCTTATCCTTGTCCTAATGACTTCAGTTCTGGATGTTGCATCTTACCATCTCTTTGCCTAATACACCTTCCTGGTAATGGGACCTCTAAGGCTTCTACTTGTCCTACCACTCACTTTCCACTCAGCAGAAAACTGCAGATATTTATTCTTCCCCTATGGCCTCTGCTGTTCTGTTGCAGAGCCAGATTAAGCCCTCAGCATTGCCCTGGAGCACAGCCAGCTTCAGGCAGCTCTTCTGGATGAGGAACCCCAGAGTAGGCTGGATGGTTTTCTCGGTGCCAGGTCCCACCAGCATTCCTTTGCCTTGGCACTGAAATAACCAATTGCTTCTCCCAGCCATACCCTCTTCTTAACTCCTCCTACATTGCTGGGGCCATGATGATGTTTCTCCTCTTGGTTCCCTGGACCCAAGAATGCATGGGAGATTGGATGCTATCACTTGCTTCCCTTCCTTGAGACTAAGAATCTACAGGTCTCTTCAACTGGGTGCCATGAACCAGCAAGGCTCACAGTGGTTCGGGGAAAAATGGCATGATGACTTAGAAAATAGACAAGAGATGAAAGCTGAGGTCAGGTGGAGGCCTCTTTGCAGTTGGGAAAAAAAGATTGCGCAATCACTGTACCAGCTTTTATTTATACTTTTGCAAAGTTAGTATCACAAGACACAGGGTTGCCTAGCATCTAATGTCTGGGATTATCTCAGGCAAAATGCTTTACTTAGGACCAAAGCATTTCCAACTTCAGCCACTCTCTTCATCTTTCTCTCTTCTGTTTTGTAGTGTGAGCAATGAGTGGTCAATCGAAGTTGGAGGAGTTGTGTTTGGAGAACTCTCTAAAACCCTTTCTATTCTGGGTGAATTTACTCAATTAGACTAGAGATTTTTAGTCCAAAGATTCTAGGTACCTGTATAGAGCAAATTATCCCTATACAGTCCAATAATCCATAACAGTAGTGAGTTACCAGTATAACTGGCAATTGTCAGAAGTTAAGTGATCTGAACCTTTTATACCTAACATACTACTATGGCATTGTTTTCTACATCTTGTGTTATACTTTTCTGCTGAATGTTCAAGGCCAAGTTAAGGGGAGACCTGTATTAATCAATTTTTTGCTGTCTATCAAGGTCAGTTAAGTTTCCTCAGGATTTACCTTAGGACCAAGTAAGGCACCTCTTAGTTCTGTCAGTGCCAGCAATCTGGATGAGTCATAACCATTGCTTGACCAAGTTGCTTTCTGTGAAAGCTTGGGAGATTTTTTTTTTTCTGTCCTGTTGACTCTCCTTAGACACACTACACACTGTAGAATCACTTTCCTCTGTAGTCCCATAGTCTCCTTGATCAGAAAATCAGGAACTCAGCTGAGTTACAGCATGTCACAGCAGAGGGTTGGTGTATAGTCAGTTTCTGTCTGGGATGACAGGTCCCAAGAAGGAGGTGCTGCAAATGGAAAGAAAAACAAGAGAGCCAAAGTTATGAGATCAGGGGGCTGCAGCCTGTAGAACTGAAGCCCGAATTACAATCTGCTTTAGCCTTTTATTGGAATACAAACAAAAGCAGCAACAGGGAAAATGGGAGGAATAATTAACAGGATTAGCAAGCACAGTACAACTTCATTATCATAGGAATGAGACTTGACTTAGTTAGCCATCATGTTATCATTCCTTCAGGTGTATCTCAGCAAGGGGTCTGGTGTTGTTCCAGTGGTTTTCCACGGGGATCAAGGTCCTTCTATCATTTCCTTTTACACTAATACTTTTGCTAGGCTTCCTCCAGAATCAAATAATCATATGGCTTGGTCAGGTTCAAAGTCTCACATAGGTAACACATTCAATGGTAATCTATAGCCTGTCCTCCACAGCAGAGATTCTCTTATGTCTTGGATTATCAGTAACCTCAGAGGACTAGAGCCAAAATACTGGCTATCCTCTTATTTTATTTTATTTAAAAAAAATAAAAGTACAAAAACATACGAACAAACAGACACCAGTTAACATAAAAAATAGTACAGTCACAACTAATCTACAGACAAGGTGACATGGTCTCAACAGTGGTTATTGCTTTATCCATTGATATCTTCGAAGTGTAAATATATGAACCCATATACAGACATGCAAATTTAGTCATACAATTAATCTTCTCAACAACAGAAAAAATACAAAAACCAAAAATCCAAAGACAAAAAACAAAACA
>PVLD010031467.1:0-15697 GCA_004027595.1 Dinomys branickii | reverse complement strand
TATATTTATATAAATATAATTATATAATTAACACATGTTAATTATATTACTATAAGGCACTTGTCACACAGATGTAGAGTTGATGAATATTTGACCTCAAGCCAGTATACCCTGCATAATGAATATCAGAAAAAAATTTGGGTACTTTTTCCCAGCTTAGAATTTAGAAAGGTATATTGGGGATGATTGAAGATGATCAGCCCTCTTTAAAGAAGCTGTGTAAAGAAGTGTTATGATAATGCTTTCTTTTGTGCCTCATGAGCAGCTGAGGCATTTGATACCCATTTCACTTCAGATTTGGGTTATAATTTGCTTAAGAAGTGCTGGTGATGAGTATGATGGTCAAGGGGAAAGCAGTTACTAACAAGCAACTAGCAACGAAAAACCCTTCATATTTAAATGCCTAAATTCTTTACATTTTTATTAGCATACTATACTACCTGATTGATAAATAATGTTTACTGTGTAATTATGAACACACACCTGATTTTGTATACTGTCTTCACTTATGTGTACATTTCTATGTATTCATATTGTCACTATGCCATGGCTACGTAGCATTCTTTCCTAATGTACAACACCAGTCTCCTATTTGAATTGTTTTAATTATTAATTACAATTAAAGTTTTTAAAAAATTTTTCCTTTAAGGTTTCTATGTACTGGATTCCATAAAATGGAGTGACTATCTCCAAAAGCACAGATCCATATCTTATCCTACTGTTATATTACTTTTCAGAAATACCAAATTTAAACAGTCAGCACTGTAGGGCTCAAATGTAATTTTTTCCAATATTCTGGGGAGCCTTGGATTGTGTAACTTTATTCTTTTTTTCCCCTGAAAGGTATATTTTGATACCTTCAGGTTAATCTAATTTGTATTTGCTTTCTTTGTAGGCCAGCTACACATTGTTACTTATGGTGCTTTAGTCCTTTGCATTTAAATAGTTCCATAGACTGAAGATACTTTTTTGTGGGGCAGGAATCAAACCCAGGGCCTTGTGCAAGCTAGGCAAGTGCTTCCCCAGTGAGCTATATCCCCAGGCACCAGCTCTTGTGTTTTTAATGTATTTTGGCTCACAGGCTTTGAATAGCTACAGTAGGCACCTTTCCTCATTACTCAGTTGCTCCCCTTTGGACATTTGTTTATTACCAAAGTATTTTTGGGAGGAGGCCTGGCTGACTTTAGTCAAAGCTATAATTGTGAGCATGGAAACCAGTGCCATCAGGGTATGAGGACTATCAAAGAACACACATTGTCTGTCTCACTCCATTCTCTCTTTTTTGCCTGGTTTCTGAAGGGAGGATACTCAGACTTTCTAAAGACATTAATATGTTTTATTCCACTGACTGTCTTAGGGAGGATTCACGATCCATTAGCTGTCCAGGTTGCTTCTGGACACCAGAGTAGCATCTGGCTGAGGGAAGGTCAACAGGGAAAGGCTTACTTTTCACTGTATGTTTTGTACTTTGGGGTTTTGTACTGGGTGAATGTTACTAATAAAATGAATTAAGGCCATATGTAAGATCAGTGTTTGTCATTATTGTGGGCCTTTAAAAATGACTTTCTAAGGTATGTTACTATGTGCAGTGAACCTCAGTATGTGAGGGCAGCTAGAAGTGTGTGAGCAGATGAAGACAGCCAAACTGTAGGTGATATTTGGGTAGCAGAGCTGCCTGCCATTTTATTTATTAATGTTCAGTTCACCTAACATTTATAGAATGCAGGTACAGCACAAAGAGAATTTACTCACCTACAATACTTCCTTGAGGCATTTTGGATAAGGCTGGGACCTTCCTCTGACCTGGCTTCTTGTATAAAGCACGCTCTGAGAATAGTGGGTTGAGTGCTCATTCTCCTGTTTCCTGAGTGGCTGGAGGGAGGCTAGAATGGTTTCAGCACCAAAGTGGTGGTTCTGTCTATGGAAGCTATTTCTACCTAAGCATTGTATGAGGCCCCCTGGTGAACACAAGTTCTGATTTGTTCTTGGTGATTACTTGTCTTGGGTGTTCTGGACAGGACCTTTTTTTCATCAGTTGTGTTTTGGCAAAGATGGGGGAACAGGTATGGCTCAAAAATGTGAGTTTGAGCTGTGCATGGTGCACGCCTGTAATCCTAGCACTTGGAAGGTTGAAGCAGGAGGATCACTTTGAGTTCAAGGCTAGCCTGGGCTACAAAGCGAATTCTAGGCCAGCCTGAACTGCGTAGTGAAACCCTGTCTCAAAAAGACAAAAAAAACACAACACATGCTTGCCCCTGGTCACATGGTTGGTGTGTCTGTCTTAAATGGGCCAAGAGGATGCTTGGAGGCTTCAAAACCACTCTGAAGAGTCACATCTGCGCACCAGCTTAGATGTTTGGGGAGAGACTTTGGAAATGAATTTTCAGGGAGCCCCTCACCTCATTTGAATTGGCTTGTACCCATGAAGCCCTGCACTGGCTAGATCTTCACTGTAAAAAGAGAGCCACTAGGCACATGTAGCTATTAAAATTGAAATTAAAATGAACATTTCAGTTGCCTAATCACATGAATGACTGTAGGCAAATGTGGCTTGTGACTGTTGGACTGGACTGTGCATGTGCAGAGCAACACCATCATCACAGAACATTCTGTTGGACAGCACTGAACTGGGCTGTGCAGGCGTGGCCCAGTCTAAGGTAGCTGTGAACCATTTGTGCAAGCCTTTTTTGATACTTTCCATTCCTACCTAAACCCGCCTATCCTTTGAGATTTGGCTCAATTCTAGTTCTTCCAGGAAACTTGTGCTGACCATTCCATCTCGTAGCAGTGACTCTTTTTTTGCTGACCACTCCATCTTGTAGCAGTGAACCTCCAAAGTACTTCAGGACACACTGCCTTAACGATATCACACTTTTGCTTGTTAGGCTATCTTCCCAGCAAGGCTGCAGGGCCCTCAAGAGTAGAGCATAAAACCCATAGTGCTTGGGAGAGGGATCTATACGTGAGGTCCCATTCCTCTTAGGCTAGAATGCTTAGCCAAAGCATCAGTTAAGCTCTCCTTGTCTTCAATATTTATAAGAATGTGTAGGACAGACACCATGTCATACTTCAAAACCCATTTATTTTAGAGGTAGTTCAACATGTTATTTCAGATTCAGCACTTTCAGCTTTTGTCTTAGTGGAGGTGGGCTAAGGAAGGTTTGGAAGTGCTGGCATGAGATTATAAACACCTTTGATAGAGCTGATGATACCTTCTTTATTACTTTACAACCTTGTTTAGGGTCTGTGAACCATCTGAAAGAGAGACATAGACACTATTAGACTTTCTGATTGGGATTGTCATGAAGTATTTACAGAATAACTTAAGAATTTAAAGTGCTTTTACTTTATTTGCTCTACTTGACATCCCCATACATGAAGCAGAAGAGGTCAAGAAGGTCAGATGCTTTGTCTAAGGCCACATGGATAGAAAGTGGTCTAGTTGGTACTAGGGCCAGCTCTGCACTCCCTGGTGCTTTTTGAACCAATTCCATAGAGCCTGCCTCCCTCATCCTAGCAGATAGCCTGTCAAAAAGCCTACAGAGTTTATTCCACATGAAAAAGTAACTTTCAACTGTGTGGTGTGGGCATGTACTTCAGACTGTCCAGGTAAAAACAGCAGTGCAGGTTGGGGCTAGTGGCTCACAGCTATAATTTCAGCACTTGGGAGGCTGAGGCAGGAGGATCGCCTTGAGTTCGAGGTCAGCCTGGACTGCATTGTGAGTTCATGGCCACCTTGAACTATGCAGTGAGACCCTGTCTCAAAAACAAACAAATATAAAATGAGAAAACAGCAGTGCATTGAAAAAAAACATCATTTCTCAGCCAGTTGGGGGAAATTTTCGGTTGGTTGACTCTAAGTGATCCATTTGTTGTGTGAGCTATAAACGACCTGTGTGACCAGTAAGTTTCCATTTGGATCCATTTTTCTGCACCACTTCTTTTGTGCATTGGGCCTTTAAAAGCATATGCTAGTTTACATTAGCAAAATGATTATCTATAAAAACAGACACGAGCATTTATCTGTGTCGCTGATGCATCACAACAGGATGTGATATCACATGAAACAGTGCAGGGTAGTAAAGCACATATTTTGTTCTTTCCAGCAAAAGACAGAATTCTCTTGCACCTCTTGTGGTTACTTGGTTTTTATCTTCTCCAGAAATACAATCTTGGGGACCTCAAGAATCTAGGGTTCAAGCTAACAGTTGGTAATTTACCCTCTAAATAAAAGGGCAAACTTTAGTTTTTCAAATTAGTTATGGAGTACTGGAATGTGCATGGTGCTTTAGAAAGCAAGAAGAATGAGTTAGAAATGAATGAAGAAAAAGCCCAAATCTACAAGGAACTTGTAGACAAGGGCTGAAAAGGGAACACTATAGTCTGAAAAAGCAAGACAAAGACTTATTGGTAAGACTGAGGCATGCGTTACAAGGCTATCTTTTGAAAATCTCACTGGAGGGGGCATAAAACCTTTGTTTCTTTAGAGTCAGTGTCTCACACTTTGTAGCCCAGGCTGGCTTCAAACTTGTGATCTTCCTGCCTCAGCCTCCTGAATGCTGGGATTATTGAGTGTATACCATCATATCCAAGTTGAGGTTTTGCTTTTGAAATTTGGGGATCTTGTTAAAGATGCAGATGCATGAACCCCATTTCCAAGAGATGCTGAGCAGACAGGTCTTGACATGGGCCAGGATTCTGCACTGTCAATAAACATCCGGGAAAACGTCTGAGACACTGCCCCCAGCTCAGAATCACTATGAGATTCAGCATATTGCTTCAGATTGGCAGGTGCTTGTTATCCTAGGATCTCAGCACATGTGGAATTTATCCTGAGAAGCACAGTAAACCCTTTGGCTATGGATTCATATTCCTTTTAAAGCCAAATTGCTGAAAACAGAAATCATATGCTAGGTATGGTGTTAACAGTGTGTGAAAGGCAGGTGAGTTAGGTATCATGTTAAAATGAAGCCTGCTTGGTGAGACTGATTCTCTTCAACACATATCCTGATGGCTGCTTTTACTGGCTTGTAAGCAGAACAGTGGAGTTCATCTGGGTGACACTTGTCACTGTGCAGAGAAATAGCCGGGATGTGGATGGATGAAGCAAATGGGCCTTCATGCACACTAAGGGTTAGGGAATCTCACCTCATAATCTGAACTGATTTAGATTCCCAATAAGTTTGTATTTGTAAAACATGCACTATAAGCTGTAATGGGCATGTGCTGGTCCAGAAGTCTTCTTTTTTGTGTGGGTTTTCAAAACAGACATCACTGTAATTCTAAATAAGTTATTCTTTGTGGGGTTATTCATTTATTTAGCTATTTTGGGCATCTTAGCACAAAGTTGGTTATTTGTATATTCTTCCAACAGACCTTGTCAGAGAAAAGAAATATATCATTCAATTTTGTAACTGCTACTTAGTGAGTTCTTGTATTGTGCAGAATGCAAGGACAGGGATGAGGTGTGTCCCTGCCAAACTAAAGATACAGAAGAATGTGATTTTACTGCTTGATTGGTCATGCACTTGGAAACCTAGCTGAGATCTTTTCTCCTCGCCACCAAACTTCGCAGGCTCTCCTTGGTCACTGCCCATCCCTGGGATGCTCTGGTGACTGGATATGGCCCTGGATTGGCAGGAAGATGTGTGAGATAAAAGCCACTCACCTTGTGTAATTTGAGGCTCTGCTCTGTCATTTGCTGGCTGTGCAACCTTAGGCAAGTTATTTCCCTCCTTTTTCTCTTCTGTTAAATGGGACAAGATTTTCAGTGGGAACACAGAATAGTAAGCCATTTATTTTCTGAGACTGTTTCCTCATCAATGAAATGGAGATAATGCTTCACAAGGGATATGGGAGAAAAGCACTCAGCAGAATGTCTGGTACACAGCTGATACTTAGTAAGTGTTCTGTTACCTGTCTCCTTCCACTGTGACGTTCAAGTCAGAGAACTGCATAAAAACCTGCAAATCACAATCTGTGTTTACAGTAAGTAATATTATTTCAACAACATATTGGTGGCAGGTGGAGGCACGGCATGATAAGAGCTGCTCACTCCAGGAAGTGAATAAGCAAGAATTATCTATTCAAAATGCTGTAACTCAGCTGTATCAGACAATGGTATATATTCTGTACCTGAAATGTTGTCATCTGAGTAACCTTCACCATCAAAGACATTTTCACGTTGGAATAAACTTATGACCTGCCAAGACAAAAGGGAAACATGCTACTATAGGCCTCTGCCCTTTGTTGGATAGAAACCTTCAAGGGGTGGAGCACTACTGTAGCATCGTGTCCAGTAATTGCTTTGTTCTGCGGTCCTTTTTTTTTTTTTCTTTTTGAGACAGGGTCTCGCTTTGCAGTTCAGGCTGGTCTTTAACTCACTTTGTAGCCCAGGCTGGTCTCGAACTAACGATGATCCTCCTGCCTCAGCTTCCTGGGTGCTGGGATTACAGGTATGTGCCACCATACCTGGCCATGCTCTGCAGTCTTAAAGGATCATTCTCTGGGGCTTTGGTCACTCCTAGTCTCAGCTTTCCCTCTCATCATTCTTGCCAATGGTGACACCCAGGATTGGCCCCAGACTTGGCTGAGGACTGGGGCTAACTCTGTAGGATTATGTCAGGGACTTGGGGATCCCAGGTTGTAAAAAGTGTCAGCCATGCCTGTCCCATCCCCACTGGGAATTGGAATAAATAAAACATTATGGATCTTCTCTAAGAGAAGGGAATGATGGGGGTGGGAAGGTCTTAAAGGGAGTGGAGGTAAAGGGATGTCTATTTTATCAGCCCAACTTCCTTTTATTGCTTGTCTTTGTGGTGCTGGGGATCCAGCCCAGGGCCTCATGTATGCTAGGTAAGCATTCTACCACTGAGCTATATCCCCAGCCCAACCCAATTTCCTTAAAGGATTCTAAGGGATGGTGAGGTCCAGAGCCAGAAAGTGACAGGAAGGGGTTGCAGGAGCAGGGAGGTGGTGGTGGGGCATGGAGATCGGCTCAGACCATGGGTTTCCTCTGTGGAGTTTTAGCACTTCTTGGAATGCAGAAGTAGCATAATTCCAGAAGGCACAAAATAGGCTGGGGTTTAATGTGACTCATGACCATTTAAAGGTGATACAAAGTAGAGGGGGATGTGCAGCTTCAACCCTCATGGGAGATTTCTTAGGGGGCAAGAAAAGAGGCATTTTCTGGTGGTGCACTGAGGAATTGGTCTAACTACAAAAGCTGCTTATAAAGAGTCAGTCCTCAAGGCGCTGGAGAATGGTTGCAATTAGCACTCATCTCCCTCAAGCAGGGCTCCTTCCTCGGAAACCTCTGGGCCTCCCTGGCCCCAGTAGGCTTCTTGCTGGGTGTCTCTAGGGGGGACCAGGTCCCTCACTGTATTCTCTTTTCTCCAGAGGCTACGGGAACAGTGTAAATGAGTGGAACTGTGCTAAGGGCCTATTCTCTGTGCTTCGACAGTGATAAGGACTTCATCCAAGGAGATGACTTTGATGAAGTTATTTTTAGGCATTTGGAGCCAGGTGCAGGGGATGCAAGGGCATGGTGGACAAAGGAGTAGTTCCTGAGGACCACCTAGCACACCACATCACACAGGCAGTCCCTTACTATACCTTGACAGCCAGGACATTTCTGTCAGGGTCCCACTGCACTGCAATGAGGAGCCAGTAAAAACTACTTACCTGAATACTGCTCAAGTCTGGATCTAGGTCAGTAAGACTTTCTGTCATAAATCACAATGTGAGGAAAGAGTTATTTCTGAGACATGTATAAATTATTGGAACAAAAATAATCTCAATACTTCCATCAAGAATCATAGCAATCAGGCACACAGAAAAAGCTGAAAGAAGTGAGATCCCTAGAATACTGGGCACAGGTCTGGGCTCTTTCCTCAGACACTGAGAAAGAGAGTGATGCAGTACAAAGAACACAGGCCAGAATGCTGAGCGCAGTGGGCTGTACAGCTAGCTAGCCTCCTGGCAGTCACTCAGACTCTTGGCCTCTTTGTTCATGTGGAAAATGAGAGATTAGGCTGCAGATGATTTCCAAGAGCCTCTCCAACTCTCAGTTGTAGATAGTTTTAAAAAAATAGAATCTTTGTCCTTGTATCCTGTGCCTAAAAGCCTACGTTTAAATACTAGTTTATTTGAATTAAGAATAAAAGATCAACTCAACCTTCTGTTAATTTGGCACTGGGATCTGAGAGACAATTATCTTCATCACTGTTACTAATAAAAAGAAAAAAATTAATTTTCTGTGCATTTAATACATGAAAGAATGCTGGTTAAGTAAGAAAAAACCTGCCAAAATCATTATTCATATAGAAGAACACCCGGAGTGGTTATGTATGTGAGTCCTCAAATCGAACGAAAATGATTCCTGCATTGATTGAGAATTTCCTACATTACTAATCCTGTATATTAAAACCAGAATGAGGAGAGATAGGGCCCATAGTGGACCAAGAGTAAGTGTCCTAAAACAGCATCAGGAGATTTCACAGTGTCAAGTGGGAAAGAATGTAGGTACGAACAAGTCCATTTTTCTCCTTACAGTTAGCTTCTCTCATGATACAAAGTGCTACTCCCCGCTCCATTTGGGAATTCTTATAAATGTTAAGTGTAATTTTAGACATGTTTTGGCCATGCTAACTGCATGTCAAGCCTACAGCGTGCTTTGATCCTCCCTGCCCCCTTGGCTCCTATGTTCTCTCCCACTTAGATGGTCTTAATCAAATCTTTCTATCCATAAGGGCACAACTCAAATTCCATTGCTTTTGAGAATTCTCTGAATGCTCTGGCTTATACCATCTCTTTTACTCCTTGAATTCTGACAGTGGTACTTAGGGGAACTCAGTGGGACCTCTGAGGGCAAGCCATTAGTGCAGGGACCATTGTTGACCCAGCTTCTCTAACTTAACTGCGCTAACTATACTAAAAACTAGGTCTCAGGAAAAGGAAGTAGAGGCCAGATAAGTAGGAATGGGAGAGAAGGTGGGAAGGAAGTGCAGGGAATTAACCACAGCTGGGAATCAGGGAAGGGCTCAAGGGAAGATTGAGACCTAAACACTGGTTTCCTTATGGCTTAACTCAAGGACCTAATTCTTCCATCAGCATAATTTCTTTTCAGATTTCTATTTTCTTAGGCAAAGCTTTAACTGTACCTGAAATATAAAAATGAATCCTCTTCATTTTTTGAGGAGGAACTCATAATTTGTTCCAAAAAATATAATGGTTCTGTGGTAGATCTCATTTCTTCTACCTGGAAAGTACAAGTTGAATTTTATACAAAGTAGGGTTTGTAATTAATCAAGTAAAATGTCACATTTCCTTTTTTATCTACACTTCATCTTAGACAAAAGGCAAATAAGTGATCCTTTGTCATCTATTTAGCCAGAATTTCTGACCAGGCACACTGGTCAGGAAATCTCAAATGGCTTCCCAAGGTACTCTGCTGGGGATACATTTGAGAAACTCTACCTCTGCCTCAGAAATCCCCTCACAGATAGTCAGATTTCCCACTTACACTAGATTGTGCCCTTTTCTCTTCCAAGGAAGAGTCTGTGCAGGTTACAGATTTTGAAGTGCATGTACGAACGTCAGATTCTGTCCATTGGCTTTGGAATGTTTCAGTGCTTTTTGCTGTGCTAGATTCATGGGAACAGTGTTTGCTTAGTGAAAGATTGTTCAGAGTGCTCTTGCTTACTGGTGACTCGGGGGACATCAGCATGTTTGCAGTGTCCTTTGTGTCTTTTCTGGCTGGGTCTTTAAATGGGGCTCCTGGAAAGCCTTCTTGAACAAGCTCTTGCAAAACGACTTTGTCTTGATCTGCAAGATACTTCACTTGTACTTTATTTTCTGACTGTTTTTGATCAGTGTCAGGAGCTACCAATCGATCCTTTCTGCTTTGTGCATCTTTTAATAGTTCCGCTTTAGTAATACCAGGTTTTGCTGCCTGGAACTGAAGAGACAAAACAGTTGCTACAGTGATTTCTCCTGTGGTTCAGTTTTAATAAGACAACTTTCACATGGTTTCTAGTTCGAACCTAGTAAATTATCTTCAAAATCTATTTACTTACATAGTAGTGGTGTACTTGAAACAAAAATAAATGAACACATTAAGCAATATTTGCATATATACGAGGCTACACATATTTATATATTTCATTCCCGTACCATTCCAGCCCAAAGAGGACCTGCCTGGGGCTCTTTTATTTGGCCTCTAAGTTTCCCTTTTATTGTGAAGAAACGCAAACTGCACAGATCCTTCAATTAATTCTGTTTTCATCATCTATTTGAAACATTGTTTTTTTTTGAGACAGGGAGTCACTGTAGTTCAGGCTAGCCTTGAGCTCATGGTGCAGTCCAGACTAGCCTTGCACTCTCTGCCTCAGCTTCCCAAGTACTGAGATTACAGGTGTACACTGCCACACCCATCCCTTGAAACTTTTGTAGCACTCTTATTTATGAGTAACATGTTTTTCTGAGCCAAGAAACAATCTGAATGCAGACATTTTCAGAGAAAGACATACAGTACTGGCCGACTTGTATTTTTTATGAAGTTTCGATTTTTACTGGTACATGCGTGCAGTACGGAAGGATTACATCCTTGTGGGGGAGATGGTACATGTACGGAACACGTTTTAATTGCTTTTACATCCCCTTCCCCTCCCCGTGACTTAAATTTTAAAAAAATGATGAATAATGGCCAAAACTATGAGGGACATCGCTCCATACCCTTGAATATATTTTCCAAAGAAGCTCCAAAGGGTAAAGCTTCAACTGTCCTCATCTCGCTAGTCAAATACTACTTTCTATTTCACAATGTTAAAAGCAGCTGAAGGAAAAGACAGTTGTAATTAACTAAAGGACTTCTCCTCTTTCTGTACCCTTCACTGATGCCACAGAATGTATAAATTAATTTGAGTTATTGTAGATCTCAACACTTGTTTCTAACACAGCAGACCAGTTTTGGAATGTCTTTTGTGCAGAACAAAATGAAAGGGAGAAGTCTGGAAGAAATGGAAACAACCCATTTTGATTATCTGTGCTGATGGAGGGGAACAGCAGTTCAAAAGATTAAAAATAATCATTTTATATGGCTTTGGAATTTATCGCCATATGGGCCTTTAATATGTGTGCAATTTGTGTGTTGGGAGATTTTGGTACCTGAAAGCAGAAATTGAAAGTTTGCTGCTGGATTCTGGGCTCAAGAGTGTCCTCCAAGTTGTCTGGCACCCCTAAATTCGTGTACTGTTGCATTTACAACCCCACCTTCAAGCTGAGCATGGGTTGGGCCTTGCTCTCCAGATCATTGTAAGCTGTCTGTCCTCGCTGAGCTGCCTATATCAGGTTACTTTCCTTAAGACAGTTTTTTGCTCCCTTTAAGAGTGGTAGGGGTAGTTATTTTGAATTAAATACTTTCATCCTACTTCTGGGCTATACAAAGACAGTGAAAATATTGATAAAGGATGCAAGTAAAAGAAAGGTAACCATGAATAAGAAATGTGACAGTTTGGCCAGTGATTAAGCACTGAGTTGGGGTAGCGTTCTATAGTTTAGTCACACAGATGTGTCCAAGGATCACTTATAAATGAAGACTTCCTAGTAAATACTAATGCAAATTTGAGTACCCAGAGAGGAAAAGTGGAAAGAACTAAATCTGGTCTAAGAAACGAAGGATCAGAGATTCCATTAGTGCCTTGGACTATAACAATCTCCATATTTGGGACTGAAAAAAGTATCCATCAGTGTACTTACCAGCTCTGAGACTTAATTAGTAAATTGGAAAATATGCTAAGAAAAACATGTTTCTAGGCTTATGCTCCAGTAGGCTAGCTTTATAGATTTTTACTTAGTTGTAGTTGCTGTTGTTGGTTTGTTTGCATTGCTGGGGATGGAACCTGAGAGCCTCATGGGTACTAGGCAACTGCTTTCCCACTGAGCTACACCCCCAGCCCAAACTCTGCTTGGTTTTTAAGCCACAGGTTCTATCGCTAGTATGAATGCACACTGTTGGTGCAAGAGGCTCATTCATACCAAGTAGCTTCGTTTTTCTGTGGCCTTGGAGACTGAACCAGGGCCTTCTCACTGAGCTATGTGCGCAGAGTTTGTACTTTGTGTTTTGAGACAGGGTTTCACTGTCTCTAAATTGCTCAGCATGGGCTGGAACTTATGATCGTCCCACTTCAGCCTCCAGAGGGCTGGGATTACAGGCACATACTAACATGCCTGGCTCCAAGAGGCTTTGCTATGAAGCGAGAGTGCGGGGCTGGGTCAGCCTAAGTCCATTTCTAGGCAGTCTTCTGTAATGAAGGTAATTAAGAATAGTAAAATTGAGCCAGGTGTGGTGGCTCAGGCTTATAATCCTAGCACTGGAGGCTGAGGCAGGAGGATCTTACTAGTTCAAGGCCAGCCTGAACTGCATAGTGAGACCCTGTCTAAAGAAAGGTAAAATTTAGAGTTTTCAGTCTAATGTTTGTTGATGAATATTCCTAAGTAAAACAGAACTGCATCAGAGCCTTAGGTTTGTGGATTTAAATATCTGCTAGAGGCTGATTTAGCTGATCTTTTAACTGGCCCCTTTATACCTCTATTGTACTGTGATAATGTATGTCCATCATAAAGAACTGGGGGAAGCTGGGTGTGGTGGTGCACGCCTGTAATCCCAGCACTTGGGAGGCTGAGGCAGGAGGATTATTGTGAGTTCAAGACAAGCCCGGGCTACAAAATGAGCTCAAGGCCAGCCTGAACTGCATAGCAAGACCCTGTCTCCAAAAAAACCCCCAAACAAAAGAAGCCCCACATGTTCCAGGTGAGGGCTCTTTTCTGGCTTTCGGAGGGCCTCCCCCTTACTTCAGCCCTTTATATAAGAATGAAGAATAAGAGAAATCTGCTTCCAAGCAGCATTCCTTTGAATTACTAAAATAATCTGTTAATTTATTAAGTTTTCTTTGTTACTTACTTATGTGATGAGTCATGGGATGGTTCAATTCTCTGTGCTGCAGGTACAATTTTTAGAGAGAAAGAAAATTACTGTTTGTTAATATCCTTCATATACTACTTGTGAAAATGGCAATTAGCATTTCTTACTAGGATTTTATTCCTTGCTACCACTTACTCTGTTTCAACCCTCCAGATATTCCTGGGAGCATAAAATTAACATTAAACTCTGGGACCTCTCCTACCTTGATACCTATTCTACATATATTCTATGGTCAAGAGCCCATAGCAACATGCAGCTCCATAAATATAATCATGTTTTCACACTTCAGGGTCTGTGCTCTTACTGTTTCCTTTGTCTGAAACTCTAGCATCCCTCTTTTCAAGTTCTTATTCTTCAGGATTTGTTTAGTTCACATTGCCTTCTCCAAAGAGACTTTCTTAAAATTTACCTAGGCCTCTGTTAATGCTCCCAAAACATCCTATACATCCTTCTGTTATAGGATTTACTGTCATATTGTAATGATGAGTTTACAGTCTCTAGAGCATAGTAAGCACTCAATAACATTTATTTGTTGAATGAATTCTCTTGTTCATTAGTCAGCATATCATTAATCTCTGCCCACTCAAACACCATCTAACATGTTTGTGTGCCATGTAGTTCCATAAGAGAATTTTGATAAGTATTTATGGGAAGCAAGTCTTCATTTAGTACATATCCATAGACATCCTAGGATGGCCTATGTCAGTTATGCATGTGCCTTGACTAAATGAAAGTCTAGATAAACAGAAAGCTCTGAATAATAGAAATTAGTATTACTAATTAGGGCTCAGTTCAAAGTCAAGGTGATTTACTATTTATTCTTTTCTTCCAATAAATGTGAAGCATATTATAAGTAGCCAGTGAATTCAAATGATCAGGCCTTGGGATATAGCTTGGTGTAGAGTGCTGGCCTAGTATGCATGAGGCCTTGAGTTTGATTACCAGTATCACAAAAAGTTCCAATGATCTGCTTAAATTTTCTTTACTTAAATTCTTCATGCTTTTTTTGAGTTTCTTTGGGTATCAGTATGTTTTTATGTATGTTTCAGTTTTTGGAAAGAAGGATCTGAATTTAATAGTGCATAAGTCTGAGAAATTAAGTGTGAAAATGATGCTCTCATGGTTTTAGAGCACACCCACAAATTCTTTGATACTCCTCTCATGTAAGGGCAGAGAGAGGTTAATTCTCTTCATGAATGTGTGCTGGACTTAGCAACTTGTTTCCACTCAATAGCATATGGTGGAAGTGATGGTGTGTTACTTCTGAGACCTCTTGGGGGGCCAGTTGCTACAGCACGAGCCATGTGATGAGGCTGAGACCAGTAGCCAGTAGGGAGTTGAGGCCTCTTTCCAAAAGTCCTGGGAGTGAGCCACTTTGGAAGTAAATCTTCAGATGCCTGCAACAGACCTGGATCATATCTTGATGAGACACTGAATCAGAACCATCTAGTTAAGCTGCTTCCCATATTTATGACCACAGAAACTATCTGTTTTTTAAGCTTCCAAGTTTTGAGGGATTATTTATTACTCAGTAAAAGATATCTAATGCAAGTGTTTCAAAAATTTTTAAAAACCTAATATTTTCAGCAAAATGGAGGATTAAGTACCCCAATAGCCTAAATCTGCTAAATCTATTAGAAATGCAGTGGGGGGGAACCCAATTGGGCCCCCCCTTCTGTCCCTCTCTTGGACAGGAGCTTTCTTTCTCTCAATAAATATATTCTGTTCTTAACCTCCATTGTTCCTAAAATTCATTCTTCGGTTTTAGAGAACACGAACTCGTCTGATATCATTCAGGTTGGGAGATTTATTTTCCTGTACCAGTATGGGCCCAGTCTGTGTGTCTGAAGACGCATTTAAGCAGTCTTTGACTCCCACACCCTGTTCCTTTATCTGAGGAGCAGGTTCCCACTCTTCTAATTTAGCCAATTTATGGGTGTACAGTATTGAGAATGTGGGGGGTGATGGGTGCGGAAGGAAAGGAGCGCAGGTTAATGTAAGTCTGTGGGCAGCCTTGGGTAACTTCCACTGTCCGGGAAGTTGCAGCATTTTTTTTTCAGTACAGGTTTTTAGTTGTGATTTTATCTCCATTTTACTTAAATTTGATTTTTTATACTTCAGCGTCAGTTGGGCAAGAGACACGGAGACAGTTGTGGATTCATTGAATACAAGGTGAGCGGCTGGAGGACCAGCGCCATGCTAAGTGCAGGGGCCACAGGGTGAACATTCGTGTTTGATGTACTCACAGCGTTTTTCCTCCAGATGAGGTTTTTTTGGGGTCTCGCTATATAGTTTAGGCTGGCTTTGCACTTACTATGTACCCCAGGCTGGCTTCAAACTCAAAATCCTCCTGCCTTGGCCTCCTGAGTGCTGGGATTATATGTGTTAGCCTTCACGCCTGGTTGGATATAGGTATTAAATGATTATGTCAGTCAGTTGCTAACCAAAATTTAAAAAAGAAGGAAGCAAGTGTATATGTAGTGTGAAGTGGAATATGTGGTATTGTATTAGATTTTCTGGGAAGGTCTCACAGATCAAGTGACATCTGAGCTGAGACCTAAACCAAGGGAACTAGCCTTGCCTGCATGGAGAAAAGAGCAAGTGAAAAGGTCCTGAAGCAGAACATGGCTGTAGTAGAGCCAGAGCCAGGAGAGGACCACATTATGAAGGCTTGTATACCACCATGAATCATTTTTGTTGTCTTTTAGTGGTAGA
>PVLD010031466.1:0-15698 GCA_004027595.1 Dinomys branickii | reverse complement strand
GGTGTTGAAATCTCCAACTATAATAGTGGATTCATTTTTTTCTGCTTGTAGTCCTATCAGTTTTTTCCTCATGTATTTTGGCATTAATGTTAGGAATATACACATTAAAGGTTGTTATATCTTTTTGAAGAATTGACCCCTTTTATTGTTATGTAATGGCCCTGTTTATCCCTGGTACTTTTCCTTGTCCTGAAATCTGCTGTGCTTGAAATTAACATAGCTATTTTGTTTTTGTTTTGATTGGTGTCAGTATGGCATATCTTTCTTCATCTATTTGCTTTTAATCTATCTGTGTCTTTATATTAAAGTCTGTTTCATATAGACAATATACAGCTGGAGCTTGTTTTTTAGTCTATTCTAATAGCTCCTATGTACTAATTTGTGCATTCAGATTATTCACTTTTAAAGTGGTTATTGACACACTATAGTTAGATTATTATTATCTACCATAGTTGTAACTGTTCCATATGCACTACTGTTGCTCTGGTCCTTTTTTTCTTCTTTTTTTTTTTTTGGTCTTCCATTCTTTTTCTCTCTTCTTTGATTTTAATTGAACATTTTATATGCTGTCATTTTCTTTCCTCGCTAAGCATATCAATTATACTTCTTAGTTTTAGTTTCTCTAGTGCTTGCTCTAGAGCTTGCAATATACATTTATAATTAATTCAAGCCGACTTTTAAATAACACTGTGACATTTCGTGAGTAGTGCAGCTACCTTATAACAGAGTATTTCCAATTCCTCCCTCTTGTTCTCTGTAACATTTCTCTCATTCATTTCACTTGTCCAATACTGTTGCTATTATTTTTAACAAATCATTACACTAGTAAAGAATATTAAAAACAGTTATGTTTCAAATATCCTTATTACTTCATTCTCAAGAACTTGTTTTTATTTTCATTACTGTTATTTTTTGTGATGCTCAGGATTGAATCCAAGACCTCATACATGCTAGGCAAGTGCTCTATTACTGAGCTAGATTCCAATCATTTTTTAATTTTTAATTTTTTATTTTGGTACCAGGGATAGAACTCATGACCTCAAGCTTGCCAGGCAGGGGTTTAAGCTGCTGAGCTATATCCCTGGCCCGCAATCAATTTTATTTTGAGACAAGGTCTCACAAAGTTGCTCAAGCTGTTCTTAAAGTTGGAATCCTCCTGCCTCAGTCTTCTGAATAGCTGAGATTACAAGCATGTACCACCACGCCCAGCAAGAACTTGTTTTAACATTTCATGCAAGACAGAAGTTACTTTTGTCACATTCTACTTATTGAAAGTGAGTTATTAAATCTAACTTACACACAAGGGGAGGGGATTGCACAAGGCATGAATTCCAGGAGGTGGCAAGCGTAGGGTGGGTATAGGAGTGTTTCAGCTTTCAAATTTAATAGATATTGCCATTCTGATTTTCAAAGTGGTTGTAACAAGTTATATTCCCACCTGCTGTTCATTGAATTGTCTTTACCATTCTTGGTTCTAAAATTTTAAAATTACTACCAATCTCATGAAGATGGAATGCTGGTCATTGACTTTGCTTTTCCCTGTTATCAGAGACGTTAGTGACTCTTCATGTTCATTGACCACTTATATTTCTTCTTCTCTGAGTTGTATGTTAATATCTTTTGTTCATTTTTTTGATTGGAGTTGTTTATCTTGTTACTATTTATTTCTAGAAATTGTTTATACATTCAGAAAACCAGATGTCAGTTATATTTTTATAGTTGAAAATATCTTCTAGTTGGTGTTTTCCTTAAATGTAAATATAAAATTATAACAATTTATAAAATAAACCCTAGGAGAATGTTTTTCATAATCCTGGAGTAAATAAGACCTTTGTAAGTTTGACAAAACATACAGGAGCGAAAAAGAGGAAAGGTTCAACTACATAAAAATAAAAACTGCTGAAAGACAATAAATAAATAAATAAACAGTTGTAAGTAAAGTAGCTGACATGTGAAAACCTGGGGGAAAATATTTACTGCTAATTGCACAGATGAAGGGCTCCTTTCCCAATTACACGAAAAGCTCTTACAGATCAATACAAGTTCAATACATCAATTTTAAAATGAGGACAGGATGTCAACATACATTTTATGGGAAAAGAAATGCAAATGGCCCTTAAACACATGAGAAGATGCTCAAATTCACTGATAAAAAGAAAATGAGATATCATTCACCTTGTAGACTAATCAATATGAGGTAGGTTGACAGCACACTGTGTGGCTGAGGGTATGGAGTTGCAGACAGCCTCTGACATTATTGGGAGGGAAAGGGAGGGGATAAATTGATAACAACTTAGTGGTAGGCAAATTGGCACTACCTATGCTGTGGTTTGAATGAGCTCCCAAAAGTTCATAAATTAGAAACTTCATCTTCAAATTCCTATCTTAATGATATGTGGAGGTGTGGCCTTGGGATTAAAAGAGGTTGTATAGTTTAAATCGAAAATCTCCCTCAAAGCCTCATGCATTCACAGATGGGGTATTTGGAAGATGATTTACTACTGAGGCCCGTATAGCTGACTTCCTGTTAGGTGGTGGGATCTGGTTGGAGAAAGTGAATCACTGGGAGCATGGCCTAGAAGAGTGTTATCTTCCTCCCCAACCCCTCCCTACATTCTCTCTGCTTCCTGGCTGCCATGCTATGGACTGTTTCTCCTCTGCCATACCCCTCCGCCATGCTGCCCTGCCTTGGAGCCAGCTGACCATGGACTGAAACCTCTACAAAACTGTGAACTAAATAAACCTTTGCTCCTTTAAGTTGCAGTTGTATGGTATTGTGCCCCAGTGAGGAAAGTGACTAAGACAGAGGTCATGAGGGTGGGGCCCCACAATGACAGAAGGAGGGGAAGACAGGCTCCAGCTAGCGTACAAGCTGTGTCTCCGCATGCAATGCTTTCCACCATGTTATGATACAGCAAAAAGACCCTTGCCAGATGCCTCAGTAGCCATCTTGCCTTAGTTTCATGAGTTGCTAAGCTCATAGACCTCCACCACAATATCCAACTTTTTTTAAATTTTAATAAATCATGCCAGATTGCTTTCCCAAAAGACTGGAACCTTCCCATTCTCACTGGCAATGTATGACCCTTCAGCCTGGCTAATTTCCTTGGTTAATTTGATGGATCCTGGGCAGAGATTCCTCTACTAGGAACTGGAACCTCCAAAGGAGTCACACAGCTATTGAGCAGATTGAAGCTGAGTCATGTTTATATCTACCAATTCTGAAAAGCAGCCTGATATCTTGAAAACATAAGCTTTTTTGCCTAAGTTCCCCAGAATTGAATTCTGTTGCTTGCAACTGAATAAAACTTTAAACTCGGGTCACAGGTTGACCCCGAACCTGGTCACAAGCCAAACCTTGATCCCAGCTACAAACTCAACTCTGATCAGGTCCACAGACTCAGTTCTCATCTATATTAGATCCTGAGGGCTGTTCCTGGTCCTAGACTTCGCTGAGCCCCGCTTGACATTTCTCTGAGGGGTGTTCCTGGTGATAAGAGGGTTCAGGTGAACCAGTAAATTTATTTTAGCTAAGTGCACCCAGGTCCTGACATCCAACATTAAGGCTTTTTTCTGTAATGGGGATTGAACCTAGAGTCTTCATACTAGGCCACATCTCCAGGCTTTTTCATTTTTCTTTTAATATTTTGAGACGTGGTCTCAATAGGCTGCCCAGACCAGGCTTGAACTCATGATAAACTAAGGCCTCTTTGTGGCAACTACTGATAAATATTTCTGGACACAGGAGGAAAGCCCTGTGCTTTAGAGAAAAACCAGTAGTTTCACCTGTTTGGGAGACACGTAGGTGGCAGGAAATAATATAACAAAAAGCAATCTGGTTGGGGTGGGCTCAGTGGTTTGTTTGTAGAAGCAGAGGGTCAGGGCAGCAAGCCCTGGGCTTGGTGCAAGGGGATGGGTGGGGACAGAGCAGGAATGTGAAGAAGTTGAGTGTCTAGAGCCAAATGGGGCTGACTGAATCCCTTACTGGAGCCAGTGTTGGTCCTGATGAGATGGAAGTCCTACGCCTCCAAAACAAACCACAGGAGTTGCCATGGAGAGGCCCAGGCAGGCTGCAGCCCAGAGACTTTTTTTCTCTCGGCCTTCTGGCACTGCCTGGACCAGTGTGGGATGGGCCCTCACACTGCTAGGCCTGTTGCCAATCTGTCCTGACTTTCTGTAGGTTTGAAGCCACCTGCCTCCTCATCTCCTCCAACCCCAGTCCCTCTCCCTCATCTTTGCCCTGGCATGGCTCCCCATTGCGTGCCTCCCATTGAGTTTCAGGGATTAGGACTTTCTTCTGTGGGACACAGTTCCCTTCTCTTCTCCATGGAGCCAGTAAGCTCTTGGCAAGATCAGGTCCGAGCCTCACCCCAAGGAACTTTGGAGGTAATGAGAACTTGCTGAGTGTGAGGCTGAAAGGGAAGCTTGATTATTTTAGCAAGCTGGTTATAATGCTCATGTTCAGATATGGAGCTGAGCTCCAGAGATGTTAAAGGGTCTGTCAAGGGCTACTCAGGTAGAGGTGACAGTACTAGGATTTGGACCCAAAAGTGCTAATGCCAAAGTCAGTTACTTCTATGCTTGAGTTGAGAGGAGTGCAGTGGCCTTAGTTCCTGCCTGAAAGGGAGGCCCTACATGGAAAAAGCACTCTGGGGAGGCTGTGAGCAGCTTCCTGGATCCAACAGAGGCCCTGATCTGTGCTAGGGAGGTAGCAGAGGTACCTCCCCTCACCCTTGCAATTGTGCTCAGGCCAAGCCCACCACCCTGTTCCTGTAAGGTGCCCTACTGGCCTCAGCACTTCTGTGCTTCCATCTTCTTGGAGTGAAGGGAGCCAGCTGATGGTGCCAGGGAGATGCTGCAGGGAAGGCTAGGCATATTTAAAAGGCCAGAACACAATCGACTCCCAGGAAAGAACCTGGCTGCCCCAGAGCCTCACCAATGGCATCTCAACAGTGGAGGGGTTCTACTGGCTGATGGCTGAGACCTGTGCCAACTTCTACCAGTGTGTGTGTGGTAGGGCTTGCCTGGGGAAGGGAAGTACTGTGGCCATGTCTGCAGGGAGACCTTTGCCCACAGAACATGACTTGGGGGAGTGGCAGAGGCAGGAGCTAAGGTAAGTGTGGAAGACAATTCAGTCACTGACTCTTGGCCCTGCCTGGGATCCAAGCCCTAAGCCGGCTGGCCCATTCACAAGAGAAGGATGGAGGGCAAGCAATGGGAGGAGGGGTCCTGGGAAGTGGACTTTTTGGAAAAGAGAAACTCTAGGGAAAGTGAAAGAGGGTGAGGAAGAGCTGGTTGCTCTGCTGGTTGCTCTGAGTGGGAAAGAAAATGGCACCTCAAGGAAAAGCCTGCTTTGAGACTTCCACAGAGGCGCCAGGCCTGATAACTTTGCTTACAGTGTGACCCTGAACAAGCCATTCTTTCCTCCCTGGACCAAGGTATTTCCATTTGCACAACGACTTTGGACCTAAATGCCTTCCCAAAACTCTGGCAGCTCTCATTTTTGAGAATCTTCTATGAGCCTGCTCTGAACCCAGCCCTTTGAGCTGGGTTGTGCCTCAGACACTGACAGCTATTTTAATGTGCTGATGGGCAACAGGAGTCAGAGTGATATGGGAGTGGAGTGGGGGCACTGGGGACATCATATGAGTCCAGCAAACCCTTTAGCATGGCCTAGAGGCTTGGGTTCATTGGTGCCCAGTCACTCTTTTCCTCTCCTAAGTCTATTTTCTTTCCTTGCCTGCCACATACTAGACACTATCTTTCTCTCACATCTTCATGCAGGTTACTCACCATACTTGAATGGAAGTTTCCCCACATTTTTGCAAGTCAGTTCTCCCTTCTCATCTTAGGTGAAATGGCCTCTCTTCCAGGAAGTCTCCCTGGCACCCCTACCGCAGGCCAGATCTTTTCTTACCCATGCTAATTCCACCTGTTATGGTTGATACATTCTGTCAACTTGGGGAGTCTAGAGGTTTGGCTGAGTGATTCAGCAGGAAGCCAGGGAGCTTACTTTGTACCCATCCTGAGCCTATGGAAGAGGAGGCATAGAAATTGTGTGAGAGGTACACGCCACCTGGGTGGCGGTAGGCTGTTTACAAAGTAAGGGAGGAAAAGAGGCTGCTGGCCTGTCATTCTTCCCTTTTGCTGGTTGTTTTGCTGTGCTCTGCTGCCATGAACTTTGCCCTCTGCCATGTGCCACTCTGAGCCAGCCAAGTATGGACTGAAACCTCCACAAACTGTAAGCTAAATAAACCTTTCCTTCCTTCATTTTGGGTGTTGGGTATTTTGTCTCAGCAACGAAAAAAGTAACCAAGACACCACCATTATACTCACCACAACTGTAATTACTTGTGCCGTGTCATTATTTTTGTATCTGTCCCCCCTCTCCAATTTCTATCTGCCCCATGAGGACAAGGACTTTATCTTGCTTATAGCTCTACCTCTGGTGTCCAGCAATCAGGAAACTCAACCAACAAACATTTCTTGAAAAGAAGATTCCTAGTAGCTATCATGGGAGGCAGATAGACCTCCTGGGAGGTGGACAGCGAAATACAGCATCTTGCTTCCCCTTTCTGATTTTTTAGATGCAGAGAGGGAGGAGCAAGGAGGTGACAGGCTTTGTCCTGCCGGGATATCTTTGTCCTGGACTAGTGCAGAGTCAGGCCTGGCAGCAGGACTGCCTGCTTCACGCCTCCTTTTTTTGCTTGCCACCACTCTTTGGAGAGGAGCAGCAGCTGTGGCCTCTCCTCGTGTTCCCATAGCAACCAGTGCTTACCTCCAGCTCCCACTGGTTCCTAATTGCCTGATTACGCATCTTCTCCCCTGCCAGCTCCGAGCTTCTTGAGAGCAGAGTCCATGGCAGGCTTTGCTCACCATTGCATGGCTCCAGGCTTGGTGAGTATTAGTTAAATGAACAAAAATGAATGCGTGACCATCCATGCACATGGGTTTTTAAAAGCTTTCATCACAAACAAGGCACCTGGCAGGCTGTAGTGCTTGGGGGAGGGGAGCCTTAAGGACGTGGTGCTCCTCAGCTCACCTCTGTTGAGTGGTGTGAGTAGCTGGCCCCCCTCCTCTCTCTCCCCTGCTGCCTGGAGAAGCTCTTTAGAAAGCAGGCAAGGCAGCCTGCACGGCTACTGGCAGGAGGGGGATACTAGAGATGATAGGACAGCCTCCCCTACTGATCCCCCATGCTCACATGTACACACACACACACACACACACACACACACACACACACACTTCCCCACTACCTCCTTCTGCTGGAAGTCATCTCGGATGGCCAGCTTTGACTTTGAGTATTACCAGGAGCAAGTGTGTTTCCTTTTCAGTTCTAACACTCAGCTCACAGTCCTGAAAGTTGTTGGCCCCTTCCGTTCTCCATTCCCACTGCAACCACATTCATCCAGTTCTCCACCATCTTCCACTGGAGCTATTCCTACAGTAGCCTGCCTGCCCCTACTCCTCTCTATTTCCCTTCCTCTCCTTCCCCATCTTTCACGACACAGATATAATGAAGGCCCTAAACAGAAATTACCCCATGTTATTATTCCGCCTGACTTACAATAGAGACTAGTGCTGACATCATTTTTGTGGTGTGACAGTTAGTTCACTGAAGCCCCTACATAGGGAATAGGGAACCCACCAATTCATTCATTTATTCCTTAACTAGTGGTTGCTTTGCATGTTTGACTGTGAACCAGGCACTGAGCAAGTGGGCCCAGAGCTCAAAGGGATGGTGCTATGATGAGCACACCCTAGCAGAAGGGACAGAACTCCCCCCACACACACACAACCACCACTGGCATAGTCTGTGCTGTGGGAATGCACATAGCAATATGCTCGTGCAGAACTGGGGTAGGAGTGCTTCACAGAGGAAGGTGTGAGCTGGGATTTCTATCAGAAATCATTCATTGCATACAACAGAAACCATCCCCTTGTAACGAGAGAGAAAGGGACAGTGGGGTTAAAAGGCTGGGCTCCAGGGAACTCAAAGCATCCAGGAAAAGCTAGAGAACCAGCTATAAAAACAGACTAAACCAAAGCCGCTCTGTGGGGAAGACTGGGGAAGGGCTATGAAGCAGGAAAGGTTGTATCAGGATGCTGCTACAGATCTGGATGAAGTCTGTTTCCTCTATTCCTGCACTTGCTCCAGATTCAAAGTCCAGAGGGAGTGTCCTGTGACCAAGCTCAGGCCCAGGCCTGCTTCCTGGCTAGACTGGGCTGGGGACAGGAAGGCGATGTCCCTTCAATGTTTATGGTGGGAGGCACACATGGCTTGACTATTTCACCAGCCTTACCCCTAGTGAGCAGAGACAATGCTCTTCAGTGAAGCAGGCGTTTAAAGAAGGGGAAGGAATGAATGTGGGAGAGTCACTGATAACCAATCCTGCTTGGTGGCAGGAAGAGAAAGGGATGGGGACACAGTGGCAAAGAACCACAGTCTGCTGTGCCCCAGACAACGGGATAGTACTGTGTGACTAGAGAGTAAGAGGAGGGAAGGTGAAGGCCACAGATGAGACGGGAGCAGGAGAACTCACATCACAGCAGGTCCTATATGGTGGGCTGCAGAGGCAGCCTCTGGAGGACACAAGAATGGATTGAAGTGGCCAAACTGGAAATGAGGAGACTAGCAAGGAACTTCTCCAGGCAGGAGATGGCGAGGCCTGAATTTAGCATCTGTCATGAATAGAAAGGTGAGGATGATTCTCTTTTTGCAAGGATGATGTGTGAGCAATTTAGGATCCAGGGCTGAGGAAGAACAAGGGGTGGGGGTGAAGAGCAAGAGCTGACTACAGTGATATTCAAGAGGGAGGAGCAAGTGTGGGGGAAAGCAGTTGTGCTCTCCTCCTGGGCCAGGGCTCTTTCGCCACCCATTTGTTCCATAATAAATGTCAGCCTAGCCCTAGCACATGGCAGGCACAGGAGAATGATCTGGAAATGTTTCACTATTTGAAATATGGCTACCGTGGCAAGTTGATTTGCAGGAACTTATCCTAAAGAAATAATTTCACTAGCCAAGCAAGGTAGTACATGCCTGTCATCCTAGCACTCTGGGAGGCTGAG
The DNA here is from genome assembly GCA_004027595.1 of Dinomys branickii. Lineage (NCBI taxonomy): Eukaryota > Metazoa > Chordata > Mammalia > Rodentia > Dinomyidae > Dinomys > Dinomys branickii. The sequence continues at coordinate 6,629 of PVLD010031466.1, read as the reverse complement.
GTAGGAGGGTCAAAATTTAAGCCCAGCCTGGGCAGATGAACCACTTTGTGAGGCCTTGTCTCATAGGAGGGGGACTGGGAATATATCTCAGTGGTAAGGTGTGAAGACCCTGGCTTCAATCCCAAGTAGCACAAAAAGTATGTATGTGGGATGTAGCTCAGTGTGAAGCCCTGGGGTTCAATCCTCAGTACAGAGACAGAGACTGAGACAGAGACAGACAGACACACACAGAGAGACACAGAAAGACAGAGATACACACACCAAGAGAGAACTAATTTCAAAACTTTGTGTGGATAGACACATGTGCAAAACTTTGTGTGGATAGACATCATACAAGCGAAAACTGTTAGGGAACTGGCTAAATACATCACAGCACCCACATACTGCACTGGCTCTGCCACCAGTAGGGCAGGCCAAGAGATAAGACACTGACCACAGTCCTGGCCACCTGTTTCCCAACCCAATAGGCCTTCAGGGAGGACAGGGGAAAGGATCACTTTTAGCTAAGTTTGGGGTTTTGTCAGTTACGCAGGACTGGACACATTAATTCCTGAAAGTAGTTGAAGGATTTTGTTTAATTCTCTCAGAGAGTCTAAAAAGGTTGTAGCTCATAAGATTATAACCAAGAAGCAGTGGAGAAAGAGATCCCAGAGAGAATATAGGAAAAAACAAGAGGGAGAATGTAAGTTATTTTCTGCTTGCAGAGTTCAGCTGCTTTGCTAACTGTTATAACCTGTCCACTGAATGTTTCAGTAACCACAGCTCTGGCGGGTTCCAGAGGAGGGAGGCTTGGCTTTTGCTTAATACTTTCAACACATCGCTATTGTCCGAACACTATACAAAGTGCACAAATCACAGAAGTCAAAGTAGATTGAGACACTGAACACTGAAACACTTGCCTATGCAGGGACGGTGGGGACGATGATAAACTGTTTGACACTGGGGCTTCTGTAGCAGAATTTCCCAATTTGGGCCAAATACTTCTTTGTTCCCAGGTCTGTGCTGTGCATTGCTGGGGAAATGGTAGGGAGTGTTCAGTGGCATTCCTGGCCTTTAACTATTAGGTGTAGGAGCACATTTCTCACCCACCAAATGTTTCCAGATATTGCCAAATGTTGCTCAAGAGGCAAAATCACTCTCTGTGGAAAAAAACTGCTCCTCAGGGATTTTCAGAATACTCGGGTATCTCACTGGTCCCTGGCCTTGCTGGCCTCATTAAGCCCCTCTCCTATCCTACGGGGGTCTAGGCCAGCACCTCTCAAGCCTCCATTGGTCTGAGAGTCAGGAGCTGTGGCTTCTCATTTTGGTTCTGCTTCCTGCTAGCTCTGATCATGGGCTTTCCTGAGTGTCACTTTCCTCAACTCTAAAATGGGATCGACAGAGATAATGCACCTAAAGTTCAGTCAGGCTTGCTTCTCCAGCTGGATCTTTCCCAAAGACAACTTTCAACTAACTGCCTCTTATTGAGCCAAAAGCCAACCACCTTTCTAGACACCACTTCCTTCTCCAGCTGCTGGCCCACCTCTCTCTTCGGAATTCCCTGCCATTCCATCGGAGCACTATCTCACAGGCACAGCATTTCACATTCAACCTGTCCTAAACTGATCAAATGGTCTGGTCCAAACCTGCTGTCTTCTGTCCCTTATCGTGGCAAAGGCCCCTCTTACATGTGGGTACACAAGCCACAAGCCTTGGGAAGCCATTCTCAGCAGCTCCCACATTACCAATCCCATAAGCCAGCCTGCTCATTTTACTTCCTAACTGACTTTGCCCCTGGAAATGAGTGTTTCTGGGATCAGGGTGTAGCTCAGTAATAAAGCTCTTCCAATATGCACAGTACCCTAGGTTCCATTCCCAGCTCTGCAAGAAATTGTTTTTTTCTAAATAGGAAGCACACTAAAAAATCAAAACTATATAATAAGGTTTAGTGAGGAGTCTCACTCTATCTCCATTAATTTCCACACCCTCTCCTTGAGACACACACACACACACACACACACACACACACACACACACACATTTGGTCCTGGGGATTGAACCCACGGCCATTGCACTTACCTATATCCCCCGTCCTTCTAATTTTCTTAATTTTATTTTCAACAGGGTCTGTCTAAGTCACTAAGTTGCCCTGGCTGGGCTCAAACTTTCAGCCTTCTTGCCTCAGCCTCCCAAAGTGCTAGGATTATAGGTATGAGCCACCACATTCAGCTAACTCAGTGTATATTCTAGTTTTTTTTTTCTTTGTCTTTTTGAGACAGGGTTTCAGTATGCAGTTCAGGCTGGCCTTGAACTCACTTTGTAGCCCAGGCTGGCCGCTAACTTGCAACCATCCTCCTGCCTCAGCCTCCCGAGTGCTGGGATTACAGGCGTGTGCCACCACACCAGGATATCACAATGTATATTCTTATTTCTCCCTTTCTTCCACAAAACATGATACTGAGTTCACTTGTGAACTTGCATTTTCCCCATAACAGTGTATCTTGTCAATCTCTTTGCTCAGTGCTTAGAAGCCTTCCTCTCTGTTTTTTTGCAAAATATTCTCCTGGGTGCATCTGCCATCATTTATTTTACCAGTCCCTAACACTAGCTATATGAACCCTTTTGCTGTTTTAGACAATACCTAAACAGTTTCTAATCTATCCACTTTGTGCCTGCTCTAGTATAATCTACTGCTGCCTTTTACTGAACTCAGCCAGAATGTTTCCTAGATGTGCTGCCTAAACCATCACTTGCCCTCTTCACTCAGCAGCCAGAGACGTGTTTCCAAATCACAGCTGTGACCATGACACTTCCCTTTTCGCAGACCTTCTGTGGCCTGCCCCTGCTTTTATGGCCTGAGGAAGCTCCTTGTTATGGGTCCCAGCTGAAAAAGACTCACTACCTTCACTGTCTGCTCCCTGCTACCCTGACCTACTCCACTTCTCCCCTTCCCCACACTGCTGCTGTCTTTTAATTCTTCTTTTGCCTGTGTTGTTCTTTCTGCATAAAATACTGCCCTGCTGAGGCCTCCTTGTTCACTTTTGTGTGTCCTTCTGATCTCAGATTCCTTGTCCACTCCCAAGGAAGACCCCTGACCCCCCTGAGCCAAAGCCCTCCATTATAGGAGGGTTCTCAGGAGCACCACATGCCTCTCTATCATACTCCCAGCCCCAGCTATAATTTCATATTTATATAAGGGATACTTTGATTAAGGTCTGGATCCTCTTCCCCAAGTAGACTGTGAGATCATGAGGTCAGGAGCCTTACCTGTCTGTTTTCACCATGAGGGTTGTTACAGCTTGTGCCTGGATGTCCCCCTAAAGCCTCATGCCATCATAGGTGAGGCTTTTCAGAGGTGGCTGAATCTAGGGTGTGTGATGCTGGGATTAAGGGTGCACGGATTACTGAATTAGTCCATGGATTACTGAATTAGTTAGGCATAGTTCTGGGTGTGAATAATGGGAAGGATGATCCTGGGTGGCACCACCCAAGGGGCAGTTAGCCTAGATGGATATAAAGGGACAGAAAGAGAGTGGGCTTGCTGCTGCTGCTGCTGTGCTATTTCCCTGCTTTGCTGCCTTCTACCCACCATGAGCTGTTTTTCTTCTGAGTGCTGCTTTGCCATGCCATCCTGCCCTGGAGCCAGCTAAACTGAAACCTCTACAAAGTACGAGCTCTAATAAATCTTTCCTCCTTTAACTTTGGGTGTCAGGTATTTTGTCTCAGCAATGAGAAAAGTAATTAAGACAAAGGCCATGCATCTAAGAAAATCATTGACTGAATTAGTGCAATAATGAGGCATCTAGGGACCCCAAACGATGGCTTGAAGCATAGCAGTTGCTCAACAAATCTTGCTTTCCTTTACTGCATTTACTGTCTGCTCTTTGGTCTACAGCCCATGGCCAGTTGCCTACCAGGGGCACCACTGAACAACACTGGTCTGTCTCTCACCATTAACCTATATCCTCTGCTTGGGCCTCTCATTCTCTGATGTGACTCATTTGGTGGTTATTCATTCCTTATTCTTCTAAATCCTCCCTCTTGTCATGAGTTGATGCCCCAGGGGCCCTAAGTCCCTCCTCTGCCCTCTCACCCTCTGCCCACCTGAGATGTTGGAGTTCTTCAAGTTCCATCCCAAACTTGTTTGCTTCACATTCTATCCACTCTCTCTTTGAGCACATCATCTATACCAGTGGATTCTGTCACCACCTACGTGCAAACTTTGAATCTCCTGCACAGGTTTCTATAGTACGCCTCAGGCCCCCATATTAAGTGGTAACCTTTGCTTATAGAATGTAAGCAGAGCCAGAGAGCAGAGATTAGTACAGTCCCCAGATTCCAAAGCAGTGCTTGGCACATTGTAGTCACCTGCTACATAGAGTCAAGAGCGCAAATGGAGGGGCCCCATGGTAAAAGGATGCTAGCGGCCTCCCTAAGATGGAGCCTTCCTCTTGAAGTGCAGTGGGGCAAGGAAGAGGGCTGGCTGCCAGGTACCATATCCTGCCTTCTCCTTTCCTGGGCCCGGTGGATGCTTTTATTGTCAGAGGAAAAAGGAAAGATAAAATTCCGTGCACAACTTGCACCCAGGACCCAGCACTTCTGAATCAGCAAACTGGCCTCTGAGGTTGTTTCTCCTCATTTGCAAACCACAAGGCAGCCCTTAGGAGAGCAGGCAGTTCATTGGGAACAACTGAGAACATCCTGTCCTGATGAGCAGCCTTGATGGGGCACCCTGAATGGGCCATAGCCTATGGCAGTGTTGCGAGGGGCAGGCCGTGGGGTGGATGCATCACCCACCAGGTGGGACACTGCCCTGAGGGTGAATAGTTCACCATCTGGACGTGGGAATCAGGCCAAGCTGCTCCCAAGCCCAGGGCCTTCCCAACAAGAGCCAGGGATGAAAGAAGCCAGGACGAGGGCACAGACAAATACAGCCTTGCCATCCTGCCTGTGGCCCAGCCCCCTACAACAGACTGATCTGCCCAAAGGCCAGTGCCCTGGCCAAGTCAGGGCTGATACCACCAGTGCTGCCACTTCATGGTTCTGGGGGAAAACTGAGGCTCTTGTCGAGGCAGACATGGCCCTATAGTTACTTAGCAGCAAGCCAGGGCTTTCAGTTCATCTCTTGGCCAGTTACAAGGCCTGGCTCAGCCCTCTAGGAATGACTGGCTCTTTCTGCTTTCATTTTATGAGGAAGAGGGTACCCACACTTTAAAAGAAAAAAGCTGGGCGTGGTAGTACCTACTTCTAATCCCAGCACTCTGGGAGGCTGAGGCAGGAGAGTCATAAGTTTGAGTTTAGCCTGGGCGATTTAGTAACTTAGTGACACCCTGTTTCAAAATAAAAAATAAAAAGCACCGAGGATGTACCTCACTGCAAAGGCTCTGGCTTCAACGTCCAGGATCACAAAAATAAATAAATAAGTGGAGACTATGTATGTGAAGTATGTAGCATGGGACAGAAAACAGGCAAAGAAGCTTAGGAGTGGTGGGTTGGGATTTTTGACAACATGGTCAGAGAAGGCCTTACCCACAGGCAATTGGGGAAAAACCAGGCCTCTACACTGTCTTCCCTAGGACCATGGAAAGACCTTGTAAGAGTTGTAATGGGCATTTGGGTTAGCCACAGGGACAGGAATTAGCTTATCTATGAAACAGGGAATGGGGACAGAACCAAAGACCGGTGACACACTGGGTCGAGTAATGATAATAACAGTAGTGATCAAGCTGAGTACAGTGTTGGATGCCTATGATCCCAGCTACTCAGGAGGCTGAGGCAGGAGGATCCCAAGTTTACAGCCAGCCTGGGAAACTTAAGGAGATCCTGTTTAAAATGAATAAAATAACCTGGAGGTGTAGCTCAGTGGTAGTTCTCCTGAATTCCATCTCCAGTACCACAGATAATAATAATGATGATGATGATGATGATGATGATAATCATAATGTGGAGACTCTGATAATAGTAGTAGCATTTACTCTGCTTTGAGCACTTACTATACATTGAGCACTGTTCCAAGCACATGCAAACGTCAGTATATTGTGTTCTCCAAAGTGTCTAAGAGGTGGGTGCTCTTTTATGCCTACTTTATAGATGAGAAAACAGAGGCTCTGAGTTGTTGCAACACTGGCCCAAAGTCACAAAGCTAATGAGCAATTGAGTCTAGCTCTGACCTTAGGACTTTGGGCGCTGGGGCCCCTGTTTTATGGCTGGGCACAGGTTGTAGTGGTTTGGGCTAAGACTATTGTCTGGAGGCAGAGAACACATGAGACAAAACCTTGGACTCTCAGCTGTGGTTGTAAAGGCTACACTACCCAGAGGCAGCTGAAAGTGAGGTCCAACATGGCAGTGAACCCATGGGTAGGACTTTACTTGGGGAGACTTGCTTTATCTCACCGACTCTAGCGCAGTAGCTCTTCCCTCCCTCCCTCTCTCCCACTCAGAGCTGGAAGCCAGGCCCAGCCCAGCAGGAAAGAACAGACTTGGAGGGAGACAGATCCAGTGTAAGTCTTGGATGCTCTACTTCCTACCTCAGAGAGGAAGACCTACCTCCTTGAGCCCAGTGTCATCCTCCTTAAAGCAGGAATAGTCCAGCCATCCCATAGGGCTGTTGTGCACCAAATGAAATCATTCAGGGGAGGGGTTTGAGTTCC
>PVLD010031465.1:0-15698 GCA_004027595.1 Dinomys branickii | reverse complement strand
AAAAAAAAAAAAAAAAAAAAAAAAAACAAATAAATGTAGATATAGATATAGATTTCTGTCTAACTCAGTTGCCTACGTCAATACGATTGCAAGTGTAGCTGCTTGGGTACTGTTGATCCAGTGGAGCAAGTGTATGTGGGAAGAGGCAGGACCCTTTCTGGAAGAGATGAGTCGGGAGGTCCTGGTCACCCGCCTGGGTGACTGATGCGTAGCTAGACTTTATCGCACCCAGTAATAGCGTTCATCGTATATATCGTACGTCCCTTGGAGAAGTACATAGGTGTGGTCATTCCATCTTTATCTTGAGACCTTGCCTTCAGTGAATGTGGCTCCAGGCACAGCTGTAATGTGTCCTTATCTTTTGCACTGAGTCCTTGAGGGCCTAGTCCTGTCTGACTGCATATGCTATTTCTGCCTAACTTAGCTGTCTATAATATCAGATGCCTGTGTCCTGTGTTTCAAGGAAGACAGACTCAGACCCAAGGATACAGAGCTGGTGGAGCCCAGTGTGAGGAGCAGGGGCTCCACTGCAAGGTGGGAAGATCAGAGTAGACTTCCCTGAGGGGCACTGGGGCTGGAGCTGCAAAGGATGAGTAGGAGTTTTCTAAGTAGGGGAAAGAAAGGGCGTCCCAGGTGATGGAAAGACACACATGAAGGTCTGGAGACAGAAAGAGGAAAGAGGATGGCTTATTTTGGAATCCTCAGGGTAGCCTGGTGAGTGTGGCACAGAGAGAGACTGTTCTGGAAGGCTGGCAGGGGAAGAACCCATGAGGGTGGCCAAAGATAGACCCTAGAGGCGGAATGCGGAGGGGAGAGGAGCGGGCCCTTGAGGCACCCCGTGTCATGGAAGCCAGGTTGTCTTTGCTGAGCGGCTTAGCGAGGCACAGGCAGGGGTATCTAGGGTCCCCCCAGGTGAGACAAGGGGTCCAGACCTAAAGGCCAAAGAGGGGGTGAGGAGCAAATAGAGGTCTTTATTTTTGAGCGAGGGGCTTGCTACATAGCCCAGGCTGGCCTTGAACTCATGGTGATCCTCCTGCCTCAGTGTCCAGGCTCACCCCGTAGCAGTCAAGCCTTGGCTCCGTGTGGCACAGCTAGCAAGACCAAGGCAGGGTAGGGTGGAGGGTTTTCTTTCTGTGAGCTCCTGTGTGCAGTGCTCTGGGCCGGTGAAGCCCAGTGCAAAGCCGGCTGACACCCGTGCACAGGGAGGGTGGGATAAGCGCATGCGCACGCAGGGCGGGAGGTGTCTGTTGATTGCAGGGTGCCTGAGTGAGGAGTGAGTGAAATGGAAACGGGACCCCCTTGGCAGGACTGTTTAGGATCATGGACTAGATACCTTATCCAATCTAGGTGAAATCAAGCTTCAGAGCGGGGCATGGTGGTGCACGCCTGTGATCCCAGCACTCAGGAGGCTGAGGCAGGAGGACTGCTATGAATTTGAGGCCAGCCTGGACCACATAATGAGACCCTGTCTCAAAAGAGAGAGGGGAGAGGAGAGAGAGAGAAAGAAGAAGGAAGAAAAAGGAAAGAAAAAGGAGAAATTAGGCTCCAGGTGGGCCCTGGAAGAAAGCAGACAGCAGGGCCCACTTGCGATGACAGCTTCCCTCTCTCTGGGGCAACTGAGGTCTAGAGCAGAAGCATTGTAGGGCTCTGAACAGCACAGGGCATTGCAGGGCCCCGAGGCTTGATTCGGGTCGGGGAGATGACAGACGTAGTGGGGTGGGGCTGCCCCTGTCTCCGCCGGCGGCTTGATTCCAGCCTCACTGCACTCTGCCTCGGTTTCCCTGCGGTCAGCGGGCCAGCTGCCCGAGGCGGCGTCTTCCTGGCCACTCCCCGAGGACCCGCATCTCCTGAGCTGCACTCCGGGCGCCGCGCCAGCTGCTCAGCCGTGCCAGGCCTCATTAGCCTGATCCTGTCACCCACCCCCAGCCGCTCCCGCCAGCCGCAGGTGCATGGGGCCCGCCAGCCACCCTGTGTGGTCAAGGTGGGAATTTTACAGCCCGACCACAGGGTCTGGGAAGCTTGGCCGCCCACAACAGCTCACTCCGCGACACAGCTGCCTGCTGGTGCCGGGGCTGGCTGAGGTCGCCCCCGCCCCCCCTCCAGCGCCTGTTAGCTGCTTTTTTCTTTTTCCTTTTCAGGACTGGGGGTGGAAGCCAGGGCCTGTGCACTGAGCTCCATTTCCAGCCCTTTTTATCCTTTACTGTGAGACAGGATCTCGCAAGCTGCAAAGTTGCCCAGTCTGGGCTCAGACTTGGGATCCTCCTGCCTCAGCCCCCCAGAGTGCTGGGATGACAGATGTGCCTCCGCCAGCTGACCTCTGACTGTATCCGCACATTGTCCCAGGGCTGTGGTTGCTCCAGCCCTGCTGTAACATCCAACAGGCAGGGTGCCGCCTCCAAGGCTTTGGGCCTGCGTCCCTTCTGCCAGGAGGGAACACCCTCCTCAGATTGTCACATGGGCATTCAGGAGCCACCTCCTCCAGGAAGCCCTCCTGGGCCACCCAGGCACTGTCGAAATTGCTGCCTTTGTTTTGTCTTTATTATCTGTCAGAGCAGAGCCCAGGCGGACCCAACAGGCTTTTCCACTCTTGAGTCTTTTCCTTGCTGGTTCCACTCTGCTGTGTGTCTTTGAGAAAACCCCTTAACCTCCCTGGGCTTCCGTGCAGCAGGCCTAACACCCTTCCTCATGTCTCTTCTCAGCGGGGGTGGGGGGTGGCTCTCTGGGAGTGACCACAGAGCACAGAGTCACTGGGCGCAAAACCCTGGCTTAAAGCTATTTTGCCGTGTGACTTTGAGCGGCTACTTACCCCCTGAGCCTCAGTTTCCCCATGTAGCAAGGCTGCCAACATCTTTTTTGGGGACTGTGAGAGGGGCTGAATGTAGCACTTAGCACTGAGCAACATTGATGGGTATTAGTGTTGTCACTGCTGTTGTAGGTACAGAGGACATTTGCTATGTGGTTAACAATGTGGAGCAGCGGGTATTAGAACTGGGGCTTTGAGGAATGACTAGGAGTTTGCAGTGTTCCAGTCCTGGCTTAGCCACTTGGGCTGTGTGACTCTGAGCAAATCACCTCACTTCTCTGGACCTCAGTTCTCTCATCTACCAAATGGAACAAAATTAATTCATACCTTTTTCTCCCCCCAGTACCGAGGATTGAACCCAAGGCCTTCACATTGATGTACACCTCCCAGCCTTTGTTTGGTTATGTATTTTAATTTTGAGATAGGGTCTTGCTAAGTTGTCCCGGCTGGACTTGGACTTGAGATCCTCCTGCCTCAGCCGCCTAAAGCACTGTGATTATAGGCATGGGCCACTATACCTACTGTGATTTTCACAAGCACCTGGCAGACTACCTCTAGAGGCCATTCTCCCTGCCTGTCCACCCCTTGCTCTGGCAAAGACAGGCTCAGAGACAAGCTTGCGGGCAGGGACTTGATTCTCAAAGTAGTGGGGAGCCAGCAATGGTTCTAGCAGTTGAGCAGCACTCAGTTTCTAGGCCTTGGGGAGAAGAGGACAGGCTGGGCACCGTCCCCTTGGCAGGATGGGAAGGGATGGCTGGGATGTCTTTGTCTCCCCCCAACACCCAGAGCCGCCCCAGAGCCTGGCCTCTGGCCCCCACAGACACTGCGTGGAAACATTTGTGCTGGCCAGATGTTCCTGGTTTGCCCCAGATGTGTGTCACCAGTTTACAGCTGCCCCAGCCTCTGGTGGGGTGGGGCCGGGCCCTGGGGCCCTCTGAGGGAGGGGCTACGTTTTTGTGGGCTGTGGAATTTGTTGCTTTGTGGAACCCTCGAATCTCATCTCGAGAGAGGCCTAGAGCCCCTGCCCAGCCCCGCCGTTCGTGGGGCCTCAGTTTCCCCATCCGTGCAACCCTGGAGGTGGGCCCGGCTGCCAGGCACGGGGCAATGAGGGCTCACGGAGAAAGAGGCCCCAGCCTGCAGGCTGCCACCCAGCCCAGCAGGAGTTCATTGAATTCAATGGCTTTCCAAATAGGGCAGGACCCTGTGCAGACCATTGTACAGATGGACAAACCGAGGCGGGGGAGCCTGGTACCCAGGTAGCAGTGGGCTCTGAGGTCCGTGGGCCGGAGCCCTGTGCATGTGCACTCCCAGATGCACAGCAGCCTTTCTGCTCATGCATGCACATACCTGGCTTCACGTCCCACTGGCTCTGCTTGTTGGTGGCCGTGAGTCTGCACTCAGTCAGGTCCTCCCTGGTATTCAGTGGTGGTTCGAGTCACGCTTTGGCTGCAGATGCAGAAACTGAGTCACCAAGGGATCACGAGTGAGGAGAAAGGGAAGATGATGTGGACGCAGACACTATGCGGCAGGGCTGGGCCCCTGGGAAGGGGTTGCAGCTAGAGGACCGGGGGAGGCTATCTAGTGGAGGGGCTATAAGAGCTAGGGCCTTGAAGGGTGAATAGGAGTTTGTCAGATAGGGATAAGCCAAATTCCCAGCTCTCCCAAAGTAGAAGAGATGACCAGATAGGAAGATGGATCCCCTTGCTGCTGCTTCTTCCTGGAAGGAGCCATGAAATAGGTGGTTCCATGAGCGAAGGCACCTGGCCCTGGATTTCAGTGCACCTCGGGGGGTAGGGGGACCACAGAGCCCTAAGGTATCGCCTAGGAGCAAGGATAATGCACGTCAGTTTCTGTGTCAGTAACACCCACACCCCCACCCTCTGTGCCCTTCCTTGGCTCCGGTGTGAAGATCTCACAGCTGTGTGACTGAGAGCTACTTGCGGCCCCTCTCTGAACCTGTCTCTCCTCCCTCCCCGCTGGTCCCAGCAGAGACTGCGGACGGACGCCTGGCCTAGCTCGCTCTTGCTTCACTGAGGCTGATGTGGCTGGAGGAAAGAGGTGCTCCAGTCCTGGGTGGCGGGAATTCTCCAGCCTGTGGACCTTGTTCTCAGAAGGGAAGGGACCACTGCCCAGGCCCTGACGTGGCAGCATGGGTGGCCCTGGACACCACCCCCCACCATGTCCTCTGCCACACCTGCGCCTCCCCCTCCGGGCCGGGTCTGTGCCATAGACAAACCAGTCGGGTGACCCCCGCACAGAAAGGCCATTGTCAAGGCTGCTTATCAGCGGCCACTGCTGGGCCCGGCCTGCTGCTTCCCTGTCCCCTATGGGAGCCCCCATGGGGTCTGGACCCCAAGGCCATCAGGCTGTGGCCAGGCCGTTCTGGAGCTGGTCCCTCACTCCTACCGTTAAACCCTTAGTGCAGACAATCAGAACTCACTCTCTTCCAGCCTAATGGGGAAACTGAGGCAAGCCACTCGCAGACTCAGGTATGGGGACAGCAGAGTGCTGGTGGGCCAGTGAGGTCTGGGTGGGTTTCCCTGACTGTCTTTCCCTCCCGGTGGCCAGGCTGCCACCAGCATTCAAATCCAAGCTCTGTGACCTTAGGCAAGTAACATTACTGCTCTGAGCCACAATTTTTCATCTTTTTTTTGAGGGGCAGGGTGGGACGAGTTCTTGCTATGTAGTTCAGACCGGCCTTGAACTCACTATAACTCACGATGGCCTGGGTTATAATGGTGATCAGATTTGCGGTGATCCTCCTGCCTCAGCCCCCTCCCCCAGAATGCCGTGATTACAGGTGTGCAGCACCACGCCTGGCTGTTTCCAGTCTGTAATATGAGAAGGTAGCTATTGATCCCCCTTGCGACTCCTGGGAGCTTGAAATGCTTTAACATGGGGCAGGTTTGTGGAGTTGATCAGGGCTTACAGTAGGTGCTTACTAAGGGTGCAGGAGCTGGCTTTGGACACCCACGAGTGCCAGGACTTCTCGTCCCCTCCCCACCTCCCCTGCTTCCTCGCTGCGCCAAGCTCCCTCTGCTCCAGCCACACGGGCCTCTCAGCTGCTCCTGCGCTGTGCAGCCTCCATCCTGGCCAGTATGTTGGTTTCCATATCGTCCCTCTTGGGCCCACAATGTCCTCCAGCTGGCATATCATAGGTGCTCAATAAATGTTAGATGGAGGAGGGGATGCACATTTGGATTCATTGGTAGCCTGAAGGAGACCCAACAGTTGATAACTACGGGCTTGGTACACAGTTAGCGCTTAGTATATGGCACGGGCTTCACTGATGGGCCTGATGCTGGACTAGGGCCGCCCACTGAGACCTTTAGCCCTGGGATTTAAAATTTCTATTAGTTATTCGTTTGCAGTCCTGGGGGTCAAATCCAGAGCCCTTGCACTCAGCTACATCCCAAGCCCTTTTATTTTGTATTTTGAGACAGGACGTTGCTAAGTTGCCCAGGCTGGGCTTGAACTTGGGCTCCTCCTGCCTCCCGGAATAGAACTTGGGATCGGCGCCAGGCTTGTATCTCTCCTTCCTTCCTTTCTCCCTTCTGCAAGCGGCTATGACGCACCTGTTTCGTGCTAAGGAGTCCACTGAACCTCCCTCGCCCCTTTCGTGTCTCTTGAGAGCAGCAGGTTGGCCCAGGATGTGCTTACCCTGCAGTGGGAAGCTCATCCCCTAACACCAGCAACAGTGAGAAAACCAGAAATGGCCGTTCCAGTCCGGGGGGTAGCCTTGCCTAGCATGCAGGAGGGGCTGGGCTCACCCCTAAGCGATACCAAATACCGCTCGTAGAGGCAAACCCCCATCTCTTCTGTGCCTTGGTTTCCCTGGCTGTGAAATGGAGACACAAGCACCTTTCTGACGGCCTAGCACACCAATGGTGCTTAATAATTAAATGGCTCCTGCCTGGTACTATTGGGGTTGTCGCCTGTCTTGTTCCAGTGGGTACGTGGGGGAGGGGGGCCGAGTGGAGGAGGCGGTAGAGTACCCCCAAGGGCCCATGCAAATCGCATGCAAATAATCGCAAATTGCGCACTAATAGACGCTGTGCGCAGCAGCTTGCATGTGGGGGCGTTGGCGACACCAGGCTGGGCCTGCCCTGCAGGGGCTGCAGGCTGCAGCAGCCCTCAGCTCAGCGCTGCTGTAAATGTTTATGCCGGGCTGGCAGCCAGGCTCTGAGACCCCAGGCTGCCGGCAGGAATGTAAACGCGGCCGGGGCACCGGAGCGGGGAGCATCCGGCCCCGGAGGGGTGATGCACGGGTTATTAAACATCTACTGTATGCAGCGATCTGGAGCTCATGGGAGGAGGAAAGCGGAGGCGGTGCGGGCGCAGAGGGAGCCCCCGCGCAGGTCCTGGACTGCTGGGAATGCCGGGAGGCAGTCAGGGTGAGCTTCCTAGAGGAGGCGCTGTTGGAAGGGCACCCAGAGTGGGAGTGGCCAAAGCGGGTGACCAGCCTGTGCCAGGGCCTCGGGGTGGCACTCTGTTTGTGAAACGTTGTTCCATCGTTGCCCACTTTGGAGCACAGGTTTATCCCCCTGGAGGGGAAACTGAGGCCCTGAGAGGGACAAGGAGTCATTCAAAGACATAAACTTGGGCACCGTGTCAGCCTAGTTCCTCGCACTCTTGTCCTGCAGCGCCACCCGCCAGAAGGCCTCACCACCTTCCACTTGCTGGATACACCAGCTGGGTTGGGCCTCAGGGCCTTTGCACTGCTCTGCCCTCCCTCCCTGCCCCAGATGCTATGCTCAGATGCCTGGCCAACCCCTCTCCTTGTTCAAGTCTGGGCTCTACCATGGGCTCCTTAGAAAACACTTTGGGACCCTGAAATAGGCGTGGCTCCCCGTTACCCTGGCTCAGAGCCCACCCTGTGCCTGGCAACACCTCACCAGGGTTCCCAGATGAATCATTTCGAGGTTACTAATGATCATTCAGCATGGGGTGCGCAAAGGCAGGGGCCCCACTGTTTGCAGTGCCCGGCACCCCGTTTGTCACCAAAGACACAGACAGACGGAGGGTGGCGGCTGATCACCCCGTGCCCACAGGCTGAGGATGCAGCGCTGGAAGGCGGCGGCCCTGGCTTCCGTGCTCTGTAGCTCCATGCTGTCCATCTGGATCTGTCGCGAGGGTCTGCTGCTCAGCCACCGCCTGGGACCCGCGCTGGCCCCGCTGCGCCGCCCCCCACGCACCCTGGACGCCCGGATTGTCCGCCTGGCCCAGTGTAAGCCGCACCCTGGCCAGGGGTGGCCACCGCAGGGGAGTTGCAGGCCCTGGCTTTTAGATGCAGGTGGAGGGAGGGTGCAAATCTGAGGCTGGCTGCTGGCAACTGGGGTCCCTCAGCTTAGCTGTCACAAGGAATTAGGCCCTGGCCTTGAGGGGCCATGGGGACCAGATGGAGATTAGACCTGGCTTTCAGCCTGGCCCTGCAGCACAGCAGGGGACCAGGGAGAGAGGGAGGCCAGATCCCACAGTGACCTGCCCAGATGTCAGGGACCAAGGGGAGGAGAAGAAGATCTGGGGGCGGTGCAGGAACCCAGGACAAGGAGAGGAACACAGAGGGAGAGGCGCTCCAGTCTCCGATGAGGGCTGCCAGGTGCCCTGGGAATGCCCCAGGCGCCCTGGGAATGCCCATCCCAGAGCAAGCCTTGGCCCAACTCCTCACCCAGCCCTGGTGCCCGCCTGGCCTCAGGTTCAGTCCCACCAGGGCAGTGCGTGGGCCTTGACCTCTTGTGCACGCGCACGTGGCCACACAGGTGGCGGGGTGGGGGGGCAGACACGGGCGGAGCGTGTGCGGGCGTGGGCTCGGGCACGTCTGTGCTGGCCCGCTGGCAGCCCACACAATCCCTCTTTCTTGTCCTCACAATGGACAAGGGTGGCCTCAGGCAGGAGCTCCGAGCTCCTACATCCCACCACCCCGACCCTCCTACAAGCTGCAAAGCCCTTCCGAGGACACTGGGCCCCCAGACCTAAACCAGCCTGCAGGACCAGGAGCTGGGGCAAGGCAGGAGCAGATCTCTGCCCGGGGCAGGCGCCTTCCTGTCTCTCATCCTGTCCTTGGGCCCATTGGGGGTGGGGGTGGGGAACTGACAGCGGCTGCTGACCGCCCCCCCCAAAGCCCCAGGGCTCCAGACCCTGAACAAACTCACAGAGGGTGGATTTTCTCCTTATCCGCCCCCCTTCTCTTCCCTTTCTCCTTCTGCTGCTTCTCAGTACTGGGGATTGAAGCCAGGGCCTTTGCAGTGAGCTACATACATCCCTAGCCCTTTTTTAAATTTTTCTTTTATTTTTTGAGACTAGCTCGATAAATTGCTCAGTCTGGGACTGAACTTGCAACCCTCCTGCCTCAGCCTCCTGAGTAGCTGATGACAGGTGTGTATTATCACACCAAGCTGGGTAGCAAGTTTGGGAAGGTGGATAGGACTTGGGGGGTGGATCTCATCTCTGCTTTTCAAGACCCCTCGTAAACAGCCAACCCTGCTGGAGAGACACAGGGACAGACAGGTTATTTGTTGTTTCTGTCAAGTTCAAGCTTAACTGTGCACCAGTATTTTATTTGGCAATCCCTAGACCACTTTGAGAGAGCAAACATGGGAGAATTTTTTTCCCAGTTGCTCTGTAGCCCCGGCTGGCCTCAACTCACAGTGGTCCTCCTGCCTCAGCTCCCAAGTGCTGGGGTTACAGGTGTGCACCGCCATGCCCAGCATCCTCACCCTTTTCTTATTTTTAAATTTCTTGATAAGCCACCCAGCTTCGTGGTGGAATTTTAAGCACTGGAAACAAGCTGGGTTCACCCCTAGCCCCACAGCACCGTCCTACTCACCCGTCTCGATCCTAGGCTTAAGGGACACAGAATCTGCTGTTCAGGGGTCCCCAAATGCCCATTTTTTCAGTCCAATCCCACAAAGGGATGAAGCGGGCTTCTTTGAGCAGACAGAGGAACTGAGGCAGAGAGCAGGGATGTGGCAGGGGTGGAAGTGCCAAAGCCAGGCTCAGACCCAGGGTTTGTGTGGTGTCTGAGACCCGCCCCCACGCCCTGCAGTGGAAACAGCCTCACTCCAGGGGAACAGCAGCACCCCTCCTTGGGCCCCTGAAAGTTCGTTCTTTCACAGGCTAGGTGCATCGGCCTCGGGTCAGGCAGGCATCGATTCAGGGTTTCCTCTTGCACCGCGCACCTGCCCACCTCCTGATCTGGGCCAAGTCCCCCGCCTGCCTTTCCTCGTGGGTGCCACCAGCCATTCCAGCGTCCGCCCAGCTCTCCCAGCGGCGCTGTTGGGCAGGGCCAACACCTTGGGTTGTAAATCTCAGCTTGGGACCCTGGGAATCTGTGATCTGAGGCAGCTCCTGGTGACTTGAGAAAAAACGCTGGGGTTGGGCCATATTTGGGCAAACGATGGAGGTGGAGAGAATATTTTTGCCTGTCTCTGTGTTTCTGTCTCTCTCTCGGCCACCTGTTAGTGATGTGACCTTGACCTGGGTCACATCTGCACCCTCACCTCTTCCATAGGGGTGGAGCCGACAGCTGTGCCCACGCACGGGGAGACCTCAGTACTGAGAAACCTAAATGCACCGCACCCTCTGCTTGCTTTCTTCCCAGTAGTGGGGATTGCTGCCAGGGCCTTCGTACTGAGCTACATCCCCAGCCCTGATTTTCTTTTAGGTACATCTTGCTAAGTTGCCAGGCTGTGCTGGAACTTGTGATCCTCCTGCCTCAGCCCCCCAGAATGCTGGGATGACAGGTGTGGGCGCCACCACTCCGTCAGTGCCTTCAGTTTCCTAGCTGGAGCGACTGAGATCCACTGCAGCAAGGAGAGGGGAGGGACTTGAGAGGGGCCCGCGACAGCTCAGCTAAAGGATGAGGGACGGGCCTCACGGGGAGGAGAAACCCAACACTGCCCAGAGCAGGCGTGTCAGCGGCCCTGGGCAGCCAGCACAGGGATCGGGGCTGCACAGAACCGGGAGAGCAGGTGGAGGGAGGAAAGGTGGGCAGCAGTGCGTGGTTAGAGGCCCCGTTCAGCTCAGCTCAGTGTAGAGGCAAAGATGTCACAGCGCAGGGTCCAAGGAGGGGTCCTGGTGGTACAGAAGTCCGACCAGGCGCCTCCCAATTCTGCCCGGAGAGGATGCACGCTCAACCGAGCCAGAGGGTGGGGGAGGTGGATCTGGGCGTGGGTCCGGGGACGGCGCTGCGCGGACCCACTGATGCCCCTCTTCTCTCCCTGCAGACCGAGCGCTACTGCAGGGCGCCCCTGACGCCGTGGAGCTGCAAGCACTAGCGCCCTGGGCTGGCCGCGCCCCAGGTCCGCGCCGTCGGGCGGGGCCCCGGCGGCGGCGCGCGCGTGCGCGGTCGGGGTCGCAGCCTTGCGGGCTGCGCGAGCTGGAGGTGCGCGTGAGCGAGCTGGGCCTGGGCTACGCGTCGGATGAGACGGTGCTCTTCCGCTACTGCGCAGGCGCATGCGAAGCTTCCGCGCGTGTCTACGACCTGGGGCTACGGCGCCTGCGCCAGCGGCGGCGCGTGCGGCGGGAGCGGGTGCGCGCGCAGCCGTGCTGCCGCCCGACGGCCTACGAAGACGAGGTATCTTTCATGGACGTGCACAGCCGGTACCACACGGTGCACGAGCTGTCGGCGCGCGAGTGCGCCTGCGTGTGACCCTACCTCACCTTGCCTGGCAAGACGATGGCCACACACACCCCCACGGTACCCACCGCCCAGCCTGGCCAGCCCCACAATATACCGTCGAGGCCGCGGGACTCTAGCGATAACTGTATTGAGATAAAGTGTGGGAACCCGAGTTGGGCTGGTGATTCATGCCGCCGAGAGACTCCACCTTCCGGTGCTGCCTCTGGATTTCCCCTGGGAGAAGGGGATCGCATGGGAGTAATACCTGAGAGGGGACCCATTTACTTTGGGAGGAAAGAGTAGATCCAAAGAGGGCCCTGTTTAGGGGGTACATAAAGGAAAATGGGGTCAGGTATGGTGGCACACGGCTGTCATCCAGCACTTAGGCTGAGGCAGGAGGATCACGGGATGAAAGACAGCCTGGATGGCACAGTAAGGCTCTCTCTCCAGAAGGTGTGTGTGGATGATGACACCGGAACACTCTTTCCATCTCCGGCCGAACCCCTGCTCCTTCCGAGCACGGACCCAGTTGCGTGTTCCTTCAGTGTGTGCTCAGGAGGGGCCACTCTATGGGTGAAGATAGTGGGACCTGGGTGGGCGCAGGCCTCCCGTCCCATGGGCCTTGTGGGGCCGCCCGCCGTTGGCAGGGCGCGCTCCTTTCACCAGCTAAAAATACCGTACCCGCGTGCTGCCCACCTCCGGGTCGGTGTGGGTCTGGGCAGGCGCCAGCCCCATCCAGCCCAAAGCCGGCGCCTGCTGGGACAGAACTGAGTCTCCGGAGACCTGGGTCCTGGGCCCATAAAAGCCCTGAAGGGGGATTTACGATGGGCCTGCACAGAGAATTTCAAAAAAGTTCTGGCGGATTTTTGGATTTGTCCCTGGTGTCACCTTGATGTTTGGCAGACCCAGATGGCGGCCGGAGGCGGGGTGTTGTGTTCCCAGAGCGCGGGAGGGGTCTGCCGGTGCCCGGATCTGAGCCGCGGCGGGGGAGGGGCAGCGCGCGCACACCCCTCCCTTCCGGGCCCTCACGCTGGGCACAGTGGCGTTCCTAATGGGTGGTCCCGTCCCTCTGCCCTCCTTCCCCTAGGACACACATCCTCCCTTGTGCCCCAGACTAGGAGCTCCCATGAGCACTCTTTGTCCCCACTTTCCCTGAGGTGTCTCTTGACGTGGGCCCCTCTTCTTCCCTAAAACTAGGGGCCCCCAGGGGTCCAGCCCTGCCTTCTATCACAGCTGAGCTCAGGACCTCCTCAAACCCTTCCCGGACTCTGTGCCCGTTTTAAAGCTGAAGGGCACCATCAGAAGCTGCACCACACCCCTTGGCAGGCGTGGTGGTGCATGCCTGTAACCTTAGCATTCAGGAGGCTGAGGCAGGAGGAACCCCGAGTTTGAGGCCAGCCTGGGCTACATGAGACGCTGTCTCCGAGGTAAAGCCACCCCTAGGGAGAACCACCAAGCCTGTGGTGCAGCCCTGTTCCTCGCTCCCTGTACCCCTCCCCCCAGTGGGAGACACTCAAGGAGTAAGACTTCCAGGGAGCCCTCCAGGCAGGGCTTGGCGGCCTGCTCCAGCCATGGGTGGTCTGCCTGGAAGGTAGTTGCAGGCCTGTGGCTGGCTGGGGTCCCCTCCCGCCCCCACAGTGTTCTGACTCTGAGGTTTGGGGTGGTGGATTACTGCTCTGTGTGGGCTGACTCAGCCCAGGCTTGGCAGAGGCCGAGTCCCCGGATGCTGCAAAGGGCAGGTGGCGCGGAGCCTCAGTTTCCCCGCCCTGTCCATCCCTGGGCCCCGAGCCTCTGAGGGGAAGTTGCTAAGGCCCGGACGAGGGGAGAGATAGGCTCTGGAGCTGGGGTCTGCCGCCCAGAAGCTCCCTGCCTCAGTGTGAGTGTGCGCGAGTGCGTGCGCGTGCACGCCCGGCCCGGGCCTCTTCTCCCGCCAGCCCCGGCACCCTGAGCACAGGGCACTGGCACAGGCCACCTGGGAACTGGAAAGGTAAACAGAGCTGCGTGTAGGCTTCTGGGGCCTGATCAGGGGCACCTGGCATGCACTGGGCTGGGGTCCTGGCTGCTATACACACGCACACCGTGGGGCACAGTGTCGCCACCCATAGGGATCACACAGACCCCTGACGTGGTTGCCCACTCACAGAGGCACCCGCAAGGTCACGCCTTACCCCTGGAGGCCTGTGGGTGAGACATTCCAGCCTCACACACAGGGTCATACAGGTACAGCCCGCGACACTGCTGTCCTCAGACAGCCTGGCCCCGGGGCGGTGACAGACACAGTTACTTGTGTGCCTTACACACCGGCCTCCTGAAGTCACACTAGACACCCTTCCAGGGTGACAGAGCTACATGCTCAAGCCAACCCCCACCCACAGGCACATGGGGCCATGTGCAAGCAAAAGCATGCACATGGGCACAGCCAGGCATGACCACGGGCACACCTGTGGTGGCTGGCCCAGAACGGCCACTCGCACAGCTGCACACTCACTGTCCCCCCGAGCACCACTGTCCCGCCACACGCAGGGGGGCCCACATGACAGGCAGCCTCTCCCTGTGCACAGGCAGGGAAGGTTCCTGTGTCCCTTGCTCCCCTGTGTCTATGTCACCTGATCCTGGCAGCATCCATCCTAGGGACACCCTCCCAAAGACTTGACCTTTAGGGCCACAGAAAGGTCAGGAGCAGAGCCTTCCCACTTCCTGACAGGAAGGGGCGTCACATCCTTCCTGGCCACTGGGTCTCTCCTGTGCACGCCAGGTGACCGGCCCATTCCTGGCCTCTGCCCACTATACGACACTTCTCCACTACCCCAGATGCACTGCTACCAGTGTGTCTTGCTGGGGACAGGAGCATCCTGGGGAGAGACGGCTGTTTTAGAGTGAGGAGCACACGCCCGTTTGCCTCGCATCATACCCATCTGGAAAACGGACACAGCTCTGTCTGCACGGCTCACAGGCCACGAGCAATGGCGAGACCTCACAGGCCAGTCAGCTGGAGAAGTCGTCACCAGTGGGCAGGGCTGCAGGGATCCAGCACCCCAGGGACAAGGGTCTGGACCCCAGCAGCCTGGGAGCCACAGCCACGGTCCCCAGTAAGGGAAGCTTCTGCAAGGCAACAGCCGGTGTGGCGGGCGG
The DNA here is from genome assembly GCA_004027595.1 of Dinomys branickii. NCBI lineage: Eukaryota > Metazoa > Chordata > Mammalia > Rodentia > Dinomyidae > Dinomys > Dinomys branickii. The sequence continues at coordinate 1,143 of PVLD010031465.1, read as the reverse complement.
TGTCCCCTAGCAGGTCCTTGGGAGGTAACGTCCCCAGCAGGTGAAGCCATGGAAAGTGAGACCCCTGGGGCCTGGTTCCTAGCAGGTGAGATGAGCAGCAGGTGACATCCTGGCTACCTAGATGTCTGAAAAGCAAGATGTCCAGCAGGTGAAGCCAGAGCCGGCTGAGACCAGGCTGGTGAGATCCAGCACAGTGGAGACGCCCTCAGGGGAGCCCTGTAAAGAGTGCAACTCCCTCAGAGGAGGCTGAGGCAGATGAATGCGACCAGCTGATATGGCACAAGTGAGACCTCTGCAGGGGACCCAACCACAACTGTCCCCACACGCATGTGTCTCTGGCAGGAGCCCCCCGCACTGGAGACTCCCTGCAGGTAAGTCCCTTAGCAGACACGTCTGGCAGGTGACACACCACCCAGGGAGACCCCCAGTGAGCCCCGAACAGGTGAGTCTCCAAAGAGGGTGCGAGCTGGAGAGGAAAGGGGAGAGGCCCATGCTGCACAGTCTGGCATGTGCTGCGGTCAGAGCGAATCTGACCTGGAGGGAGGGCAGGGACAGCTGCTGTCCGGGACTCTGAGGGGGACAACCCAGAAACCAGCTGACTTGCAATGGATAAGACGTTGTAAATGCGATCAAAGGTTTGCTACTGTGAAAGGCTGGAGCGCCCCAACTTTTCGGCACCAGCTGCTGGTTTTCTGGAGGACAGTTTTCCCACGGAGCAGCAGGCGGATCGTTTGGAGACCGAGGCCACGCACCGACTGCTGCTTTTCCTGGGGCAGCTGGAGGCGCATGGGGCCTGGCCGGCGGCTGTCACCTCCCGACTCCCTTGGTCCCCCTCACTCTCCTACCGTGGACGGGACAATCTGTGTCACTGTCCTCCCTGGCTATCTGGCGGCCACTGTCCTACAGTCCACTGCAACACGGCGCGGTCCACCATCAGCCCAGTACCCACCCCTGTGCGGCCACTTCAGATGCCGCTGCTGCTGCTGCTGCTGCTGCCTTTCGAAGGAGGGAGGGGGCGCCACAGCGCGGCTGAGAGCAGTGAGGGAAGGATCTGGGCCCAGTGTCAGCAACCCCAAGCCCCACAGCTGCCCTTCCAGAAGATTCCCTGGCTTGAGCTCCGCCCCCTCACTGGCCATCACCATG
>PVLD010031464.1:0-15700 GCA_004027595.1 Dinomys branickii | reverse complement strand
AGGTTGCTGAGGAAGAAGTACATGGGGGTGTGTAGGCGAGAGTCAGTGCTGATGGCCAGGACAATGAGCAGGTTCCCCAGGACAGTGGCCAGGTACATGGTCAGGAAGAGCAGGAAGAGGAGCTGCTGCTGTTGGGGCTGCCTGGAGAGGCCCAGGAGGAGGAACTCGGAGACGCTGGACTGGTTCAGGCCTCCCATGGAACTGAGCCCAGATGAATAGAGGACAGAGAATTCAAAACCCAGACGGTATGGTTAGGATATGATTGGGCTCCAGGAAGGACATTTGCAGATCAGTTGACAGAACTGCTAAAGAGGTTGTGGCCACTCCACTCACACATTCAATTCGACCACTTAGTTCTGATGCTTTTCTCTCTCTAGTCTCCTTTAACCTCTGGTCTACCTGACCCCTCAGGAGCTCATAGAGAGAAAAGAGAAATGGTTGATTATTACTGGGTTTATCTCAATGACAACCAATGGTTTCGTGACTCTTATTATTTCTCATATTGGACAGATGAAGCAAAAAAGGCTCCTGTAAAAGAACTTCACATCAATTATTTGTTCCACTGGATGTAACCTTACCTGGGAGGTTGGTGCTATCCCTACTTGTTGCTCTTTACTGCTACACACTTGGCCAGTGCTTCTCTTCATCGTAGCAATAAGGCTGTCTTGGAGACACAGGCAGGTCCTGAGGAAATAAGAATCTGGTGGTTGTGGTCTTAATGTTCTGTGTAATAAGGGTGTTTGGGGCAAGCACGAAGCAGGCATTGACAGGAGCCTCTATGGCCACTGGGGCCAGACTCCCTAAGAGCCTCATTACAGACAAGAGAATAATTTTCAAGTACTTTTTTGGCCCCTTTGGACCATACAATGATGATAAAGAACATCATAAAGTTTTGATCCAACTCTTGGGTCAAAACTGAAAGCAATATATATATATATATATTGAGAAATGAATCTATATTAAGAGAGACAAATCCTGGGAAAAAAAACCCTTGGGACTTGGGTTTTTTGGTGATCTGGACCTACGCCCAAAGGTGTGGGTGGAAATGCAGTTAATATTTCCTCTTTCCTTGTTCAGATCAGAGAGTACTCCATGTTTTCTGTGTAATCTTTGCTTTCTCATGTCTGGTCATCTTCAGAGGTCGGAGATGCCCTATCTCCTCCAGATAGGGATGTTAACAGTATATGGTAGGCTTAATCCATGAACATATTTGGAATAAAAGGTGGCCAAATTCTAAGGAAAGTTGGCTCCAGAAGAGCCTGGTGTGCTGTTGTTTATAAGTCCCAGCCTTCTAGAGTAGATACTGCTTGGAATGTCTTTCTGACTTTCTTGTCATGGAACCTCCTACTGCACATGGTCTTGATGCCCCATGACTGGCTACATTCCATCATGTTTCACTCAGGTTCTCAGCTGCAAATAAGGAAAACAAGTGCAGCTAATTTTAGCAGAAGAGGTTGTACTAAGAACATACTGAAGTTGGAGGACTTCCAGGAAGATGGCGACCAAGTAAGCAGTAGAGAAACATCCTGCCGGAAGATTGCCACCCAGACACTGGATTATAGCAACATGAGAGAGACAAGAAGGAGAGAAGCGGGTCCCCTGGTCCCAGGAAGGATCTGATATGAGAACTGAAGCCCTCAGAAAGAGCAAACAAGATCCCTCCTGGAGGAAAATCCCGAACGGCCGCCTTGGTGCAGTTAGAGGAAGAGGAGGAGGAGAAAGAGGGAGTCACCACTCCATACACACCCTCAGCCCGCTCCCGGATTCCTGCACTCGCAGCTTCAGCTTCAGAAGCCTGTGCTCATGGGAGCCTCCTGACTTGGCCAGGGGAGGGGAGATTTCTGAGAGCTGGGCCAAAACGGGAGCAGAGAAAGCACAGCCCGGAAAAGAGGCAGTGGTGGTGGGGAGGTGTTGTCGAACCCAGCATGACGATGAAAAGTTACAACAGCCACTAAAGCAGCATGCCCACTCTGCAGTGACCTTTCTAATCAGCACCTCAGGGCAAGGTGGAGTCAAAGCAACCAGTACACAGCCCACCACACCCAGCTCTATGCCTGCCCTGAGGCTGTGGCCTCCTGCCTCTCCACTGTGTGAGCAACTACCAGCAGAGAGCAGCAGAGAGCAGCAGAGAGCAGTGCCAGCAACCCCAGGGCCACAGCAATTCCCAGGGATCCAACCAAAGAACAAATGGGAACTCGGGCACAACAGTAAGAGAGTTGCAGATGGAGGTGGACCACACGGCCCTATGCCCTTCTCACTCCAACATCAAGCAAGAAGCACGAGCTGAGTTACTGGGCTTCAGTTACCACCCTGAACTCTCTCTGAGCACCTTGAGTCTTGGTGCCCCACGTGCCCAACATGTGTTCCCAACAGCAATGGGATGAGTCCACGGGCTTCAGGACTCACACTAAACTACTAATATGAGCACCAAGAGGGACTCCATACTGCTTGCATATATGAACCTTGTATGAACCCATAGCGACAAACTACATGAAAAGCAGCAGCCCTGGAGTCCAAGAGACAATAACATACTCTACACAGAAGACCCAAGAAAATCCTCCAATTCTCTCCTAGAAGTAATAACTAAACTTAGCACACACCCTGGACTACCACACTGAGCACAGGTGGGAGAGACCTCACACCACTTGTGCCCAGCATTATAAGTGTGCCCAATGATCAGCTGTGCAAGGGGTGGGGAGAGGCAACACTGGAGATCGAGAGGTGAGAGAAGGCAAAGACCTGGAACTAGGGAGCAGACCTGGTTCTCTAGCTGGGCGGGGATAGCCTCCAAAGAATCATAGGTGACCTGCAGGGAGACACTGGTGGCCTATGGGGGGACCCCAGGGGCCTTGACAGGGAGCTCAGCAGCCTAAGTGGGGAGGGGGGCTCCCTCCAGGCTACATGAAAACCCTGAGGACCTGGACCAGGCCCCCAGGTGCGTGGCAACGGGGCGGAGCCTGGCAGTCTGTGGGAACAACCCCAAGGACTCAACCAGGCCCCCGGGAGTGCCTCTTCAGGGTGGTGCCTGGTGGACTCACCTGGGCGCCCAGCAGCGCCTTGTCGGGGTGGAGCCTGGCAGTTTGCGGGGAAAATCCCGCTGACTCAACCAGACCCCCAGTGGCCTTAAGGGCTTGTCAATGAGGTGCTGACCATAGTGTACTTAGTTCCCTGCCTGTCTACCATCTTTGAGGATGGGTTCTTTTTCACCTCCTGCCATAGCAATCTGTGTACACCCATGTTTGTTACAGAATAATTTGAAACAACCATGTCTCTTCCCAATGTGAGAGCCCAAGGGAGTAAATAAACCAAAAAGTACAGTTATTATCAGAGGGAAGACCACTGATTGGGTGGGAGAATAACAGAGATGAGGGTGGAGAAAATTGTTTGATTAATCACACGTGCCATCATTTGTACAACGGAGTAACAAATGTGAAGATCACATTATGTAATACAGCATCCAGTGTTAGTTCCCTACTATCTTTTCTATAATTTTGTATTTCCTTTATTGTTTTTGTGCTATTCTGGTTTATATGTATCCATTCTTTTGTCTTTAAAATAAAAAAAACTGAACCTGGACTTGGTGGTGCAAGCCTCTGGGAGCTGAGGCACAAAGATCTTGAGTTTGAGCCCAGACTGGACTTTGTAGTAAGACCCTGTCTCAAACAAAAAGAATATTGAGTCATCCATGGATAAGCAGATGAACTGTACAGACATACAATCTGGGACATAGTCAGCAGTGATTCTGTGATAGCTGCATCACAAATGCAAGCTACATCACCTCATGCTTAGTGACCACAGCACCAATGTCCTCACTAGTTGGTGCTGAGGTATGATTATGGATCCAGACCAGATGAGGGGTCTTCTTAGAATGGATTTCTTAAATCTCCAACAGAATATAAGTGTGTGTGTGTGTGTGTGTGTGTGTGTGTGTGTGTGTGTAGCTTTGTATTACTCCAGTGAAATACCTGAGGCAACTAACTTTTGGTTTTGGTTTTGGTTTTTGGGTGTTTTTTTTTGAGACAGGGTCTCACTTTGTAGTCCAGGCTGGCTTTTAACTCACTATGTCACCCAGGCTGGTCTCCATCTTACAGCGGTCCTCCTGCCTCAGCCTTGTGAGTGCTGGGATTACAGGTGTGCTCCACCATGCTCAAATTAGCTAACTTTATAAATATAAATAAAAGCTTCAGTTAACTCACAGTTTTGGAAGCTCAAGGGACAAGCCTGGAGGAGTCCCCATCAATGTGCCCTCCAGTGAGGCCAGTGCAGGGGGGATGGCAGCAGCATGTCAGAGCAACCAGTCATACCATGAGCCGAAAAGCAGGGAGAGGAAAGGTGTTTCACGATGCTGTGCAAGGCCATGTCCCCAGTGGACTGAGGACCACCCTGGGCTTCCTGTCTCCTCAGGGTCCATATCATCCCCCAGTAGCCCCACCCTGAAGCCAAATCTGTAACATATGGACTTTTGGGGGACACTACCCATAGTCAAACTGTTATCCTGGCATTTGATTCTCCTGGCTTTTGATTGTATGGCTACACCAAATTGTTATCAGGTAGCTCCTTCTTAAGGCGGCTCTCTAGTTACCAGGTTCTGGCTCGCTCCCCTCTCCTTGAAGTGGATTCCAGGTTCTTCTGACCTGAAACAAAGAACTGAATGAAACTAGCAGAAAGCAGTGGCAAGTTCATTTGAAAATTTAAAGTGAATGATGGAGAAATTAGCTCTACAAAGCGAGCTTGAGCTGAGTAAAAGAGGAAAAAGCAAGAGAGGGCAGGGCAGGCTACAGTGAGGAAAGCCAGACAGCAGGCTCTTCTTGGAATCTGTGTCCTTTTCTACTGTCCACATCTCTAGGAAACCTGTGAGAACTTACACATGTGGGTCCTGAGAGGCAGCTCTAGGGTCCCACGCCACAGGCCAACATCAGGTCGAGGAGATCCTATTGAAAGCTTGCTCAGTTTTCACAAGAAGTCCATGTGCAGGGCTTTGGGAATTATTCTATCCATGTGTTCCAGTATCTTCATAATTAACAGGTCTTGCCTATTTCCCCAGCAGCTTTGCCACGCCCTAATCTCCTAATCAAAACCACTGGGTGGGAAAGAGAGAGGGAGACAGACAGACAGAGATTGATTTTAAATTCTGAAGAATTTGCTCATGTAATTGTGGAGGCTTCATCAACAGTGGAATGGATAAAAAGATGTGGTATTTTTATACACTGGAGTATTACTCAGCTATAAAGAAAGATAAACTCGAGGCTTTTACAGGTAAGTGGATGAAACTAGAGGCCTGTTATGGTGGATATATTGTGTCAACTTGGGGAGTCTAGAGGTTTAGCTGAGTGACTTACGAGGAAGCCAGGGTGCTTACTTTGTATACATCCTGAGCCTGTGGAAGAGGAGGGCATGGACATTGTGTGAGAGCTACACGCCCCCTGGGTGGGGGTAGCCTGTTTACAATGTAAGGGAAGAGAAGATGCTGCTTGCAGCCATTCCTCCCTTTTATTGGTTGTTTTGCTGTGCTCTACTGCTACGAACAGTTTGTCCTATGCCATGTGCCACTCTGCCTCAGAACCAGCCAAGTATGGATTGAAACCTCCACAAACTGTAAGCTACATAAACCTTTCCTTCCTTCATTTTGGGCATTGGGTATTTTGTCTTAGTAATGAGAAAAAATTAACCATGACAGAATTTGGTACCAGGAGTGGGATCGTTCATTGCTGTTACTATACCTGACCATGTGGTTCAAGAGCCTTTGGAAATTGCTTGTGGGAAGAGTTTGGAAAGGTTCAGAGATGTCACCTGAAATAGAACTGTAATGCCTTCAGCTGTTCTGTCTAGGAGATTCTGGTCAGAGCTTGGAAGACAGAAGACTGATAGAAATCCTGTCAGTAAAGACCAGGTTGGGAAGGTTTCTGTTGGAAAGAAGGACTGCACTGGTTATTGGACTCCAGATGATGCATCTTATGGCTTGGCAAAAAGTTTGTCTACATCTTGCTCATGTCCAGAGACTTTGCCTAAGACTGAGATTAAGAGCGGCAGCAAACTGATTAATCTGGCAAAAGAAATTTCAAGGCAGTCGAATATTGGGGCAGTGGCATGGCTATTGTTGGGGGCTTTTAGCCAGATTCATATTGACAATCAAGAGCAAAGAGCCCAGCAGGATGATTTAAAATGTGAGTTTGGCTAGAAAGGAAGTTCCAGTAAAGCTGTGGACTGCAAAGATAAGGCTGAGGAGATCTCTATTGCTATGAAGGAACAAGAGAATGGAAAAGATGGCCTGAGGGCATCACAAGATGCAAGTCTCCACCCTTTGCAGCGTCAAAATTTGTAAAGGTGAAAGAGCTTGCCTTCAGAAGGAAGCCACAGAGTGCCATGCTCCAGAATGGCGGAGGCAGCCACACCAGATTCCACAATTGAGGCAGCATAGAGAATTTGTTCCTCAGAATTGGATTCAGTATGCCCAGCGATCCAGGCACTTGACCCTTATGGCCAAGAGAGAGGAAAGTTTGGCTATTGCTCCAGGTGGCAGCAGACCTTGGCATCACCCATGTGCCCCTGGCTTTAGGTGCATGGAAAATGCAAGAGTTCTGAGGTTAAAGAGGCTTCCACCCAGATTTCAGAAGGCCTGGGAGGCCAGGCAGTGTGCCCCTGAGAAGGCAGTGTGTGAAGCTGTGAGTGTGAGGCGAAAGGTGAACTGGAGACCTCAGAAGTTCAGAAAAGACAGAACCGTGAATCATCTGAGGAAAGTTGCAACTGGGGAGCAAAGCAAGCCTAAGAGAGAAGAAGTGGAAGCTGTAACCACCAGAAGTGCCATAGGGGTGGACTCATGCAAGCCCTTTGGAGCTCACAACTTGCCACAAGTTGCTTCAGATGCTGGATATGAAATCACAGGACACAATGTTAGCCCTGCTGGATTTTGTGACTGCTTTGGTCCCAATGCTCTATATTCCCCTGTTGGTGCCTTTGGAATGATAATGTTTATTTTGTGCCTTTAAATGTTGGAAGTGTTTAATTTTCATTTGTATGGGGGCAAAATGTTATGGTTCTAATATAAGCATGGCTTTGTATCTGAAACTGGTTTAAGGAAATGTGTCTGATTGCCAAGTTGACAAGGGGTGGAATGTTATGGTTGATACATTGTGTCAACTTGGGGAGTGTAGAGGTTTAGCTGAGTGACTCAGCAGGAAGCCTGGGTGCTTATTTTGTACACATCCTGAGCATGTGGAAGAGGAGGGCATGGACATTGTGTGAGAGCTACACACCCCCTGGGTGGGGGTAGGCTGTTTACAATGTTAAGGGAAGAGAAGATGCTGCTTGCAGCCATTCCTCCCTTTTGCTGGTTATTTTGCTGTGCTCTGCTGCCATGAACAGTTTGCCCTCTGCCATGTGCCACTCTGCCTCAGAACCAGCCAAGTATGGGCTGAGACCTCCACGAACTGTTAGCTAAATCTTTCCTTCCTTTATTTTGGGCATTGGGTATTTTGTCTCAGCAAGGAGAAAAAAGTAACCAAGACAAGGCCATACTCATAAGTAAATCAGACTCAACATTGTCTCCGTAGTGTAAGAAACTGAAAGAGTAAATAAAATCTGAAAGGTACAATAGATAATGTGAAAAGGAAAGAAACTGCTCAAAAGGAAAGAACAACTGGGATGAGGGAAAAGAGAAAAGAAGGAAGGAAGGGGAAAAATATGTATATATACACACAAGAAAACTAAGATAATTGTACTATTAATTTCCATTGGTTTATTGAAAGGAACAGTTAATGTTTAATTAGTTGACCAATTTTACATAACCTATATCTGTTTATCTGAGTAACCACTTTGAAGATTACAATATGTAATACAACAACAATTGTTAACTTCCTACCACCTTGTTTTGAAATTCTATATTGTTTTTGTTTTCATGTTGTTTTGTTTATGTCTTTATTTTTGTTCTTTTCTCTTTAAAAAAAATACAGCTGGGCATGGCGGCACACACCTGTAATCCCAGCACTTGGGAGGCTGAGGCAGGACAATCCTTGTGAGTACGAGATCAGCCTGGGCTACAAAAGTGAGCTCAAGGCCAGCCTGAACTGCATAGCAAGACCTTGTCTCAAAAACAAAAGACAAAAAAAATATTAACTGTGGAGGACTGCAGGTCCAAAATCTGCAGGGTCTATAGCAGACTTAGAGACCCAGAGAAGAGGTGATACTGCAGTTTGAATCCAAAGGCAACCTGCTTGCTGAATTTCCTCCTGCACAAGAAGTGGATATTTGCAAACAATTGGAAGAGGCCTGCCTGCATTGTGGAGGGTAAGCTGCTTTACTACAGAGCTACTGACCTAAATGCTAATCAACTTGCTACCACCTGTCCTCCTGCATCCCCAAAATCTACTTCACTGCAATTGCCCAACAGCAGACAAAGTTCTCCTGATGGTTGGTCCCCCTTTCTCTGTGTCAAAGGATGGAGCAGGTGTCTGATGTGTTTACTTCCACAGGGAGAAGTAGCCTCTCTTCCCAACAGAGGCCATAGAGTAGGGAATTCATAAATATTGGAAGTGGGTTCACATGTCCACTGGCACACCATCTTCTGGCTTGTAACATTAACACACACAACTCACCCCACTGAGAAAAATACCCTCCTGAGGAAGCTATGCTGTATACCAACATAATGCAAATATCTGCCACATGACTGAAAGCCCCACTCACCCACGTGTTCAGAAGAGGGTCCTTTCAAAGTCTCATAAGGTCCCTCTCCAGGTCCTACTTCTTAACCTCCTTACTCACACCCAATGCTGACTTCACAGTCTGTCCTCTCTGAACAAAACTTCAAAGTTATCCACCATCAACATGTCCTAGGTTAAACAGAGGAGAGAAAGGAAAAAAAGATCAAAATTAACTGATAAATACATACATGGCATTGCAAGGACAAAATGTGGGAAGATAGGCAAAAAATAAAGAGAACAATTTCAAATGACGCTGAGTTACCTCCGCTGCTGACTTAAGGAAGTAAGTCCGGAGTGGGGCTATTCAGAGATCTTGAGACCATGGGGCCTTGTGGCAGGTCCTTACTCCACTGGGGACAGGCCCTTGAAAGTATAGGGACAGTTGGCAGGGGAGATAAGCAGGGATGCAGAACCGGAAGTGGCTGGCACGGCATGGGACGTGGCAGACTGCTACAGAAAAGACCACCTGCTTATTAGTAACTGCCCTTTGTGAAATCTTTGCAGTTGTGGAACAGTTATTTTTAGGGACCAGCTTGTGAGTATTTACAGAAACCCCCTATACCCCATGACCCTCAGCTCACCCCAGCAACAGCTTACCTCAGCAACAAAGCCTAAGCCCCTGATAGGCATAGAACCCCTATCAGAAGGGGCAGAGCAAGGAACCCATGTCGAGAAGCCCAGCTCTACTGGCCAAACAGTTTGCTGTTCGGTAGCTTTTTCTCCACCCCTGTCATCTTACAAATAAACCTGTGCTTCACACTACTTTCATTTCTGAGTTCCTCATTCTCTGCTTGAGGTATCTTCAGCTTTGAGTCAGCCTTGCCCCATACCTGCGTTCTTTGCTGGAGTGAGGGCACAAAGCCACAAAACAGGGGTCATGCCAAGGGCAACCCCTAGGTCCCCAGGCCTCTGCCGGGTCATTACAAAAGGGGCTGTGGAACCTCATCTTTCCTCTCTTGAGTTCAGCAGACACTACCCACGTATACAGCCGAAGGCTGGTGCCCTTGCAGGTTGGCTTCCATTCAAGTGGGGCTTCTGGAATGGAGATTGGCTTGTGGGGCCTTTGTTAGGAAGAGCTCTGGCAAGCAGAGGGAGGAAAAGGAAAAGGAAGAAGAAAGTTTGGGCAGAAGTTGGCTGCAATGCCCTGGTGCACCCTGGGGGAAAGGAAGCTATACAATGAGTTGTCAGCTGGGGTGTGGGGAGCTGGGCAGTTCACCCCTTGGATAACTCTCTGGAAAACAATGCTGCAACATTAGATTAACCAAGACAATATCCAGACTAGCCAGAAAGCTGAGAATCTTCTACCAGCAACCATCCCAGCAGCCAGGAGAAATGCAACAGGGGTTCATGAAAACAGATCTTGGTGGCTGTCCCAACTTTGTCACTGTAACAAAATACCTCAGAAAATCAGTGTGAAGAAGAGAAAAGATTTCTTTTGCATCACATTTGCAGAAGTTTGAATCCAGCATGACTTGGCCCTGTCGCTCTGGCCCTTCGGTGAGCCAACCTCGGTGGTGGGGAGCGCCTGGGGGAGTGAGGCACAGATGGAGACAGAGGGAGGGGTTGGGCCCCATATTCCCTTCAAGGCCCTGCCTGTGATGACCTCACTTCCTTCTATGAGATCCCACCTCCTAAAGCTTCTCTCACCTCCACCAGCACTGTCAGCTGGATGAATAAATGACTCTTGGGAGACCTGCAGGAGCCCGCCACAGCCTGGGAGCCTCACAGTACCCACCAACATTCCCTCGGCCCAGTCAAGAGTCAGAAGGGCATTTCGCCTGCCCCAGATACCACAGAAAGAGCCTAACTGGGAACAATTTTATTATAGGGGAGTAGAGGATTGCCAGCCATATTTCAGTTCCATGCAAGAACTAAGCATTACATCATGACCGTGCACCCAGGAAGGAAAGAACTGCAGAACATCAGTTACAGCCTGCAAAGTTGTTTCTTAAAGAAAACACGAAATGATACTTTCAATGAGTAATATGATAAATTCTTCAGAGCTTGGTAGCTAAGCCCACTGGTCAATCATCAGGGCTTAGCTATTCTTACCGCTGACAGACTCTCATTTCTCAAATTTTGTTAGAGGACATTTGCAATAAATAATAGTGGTGTTTGTTTTGGGAATTGGAGGCACACAGCATATCCTAACCACTTCCAGTCCCTTTCCTCCCATTTTACCTTCCCCCTCCCCTTGTGCCTTTTTATTTCCTGTGATCTCTGTCAGAGTCCCATTAACAATTATAATGTTAAATAAAAAAGACAAAATATTCCAAGTGCAGAATAACTTCAATTTTGTGAATTCAGAAAAGTAGTGAAAGATTTATATACGGATAATATAACAAGACTTTATGTTATGTCTTTTGCTTTTATCTCGCATCAAAATATTCGATGACGACATATATTCTTATTCATACTCACATACGTATCACGCACATCGTCACATCAACAATAATAAAAGAAACTCATTTTAATGCCATAAGTAAAATCTTCATGATGTCATGATGAATGTTAAACCAAACATAAGTACACTGAGAATATTTATGTAAAGGAAGAAGACTGGAAAGGAATATACACAAAAGTCTTCCTAGCCAGAAGTGATGGTGCACACCTGTAATCCCAGCACTCTGGAGGCTGAGGCAGGAGGATTGCTGTGAGTTCCAGACCAGCTTGGGCTACATAATGAGTTCAAGGTTAGCCTGAACTATAGAGTGAGACCCTGTCTCAAAAAAAGAAATGTATTCCTAGAGTTTTCACTGAGAAATGAGTTTTCAGATATTCTTTCTTATTTGTAACTTTCTGCATTTTCCAAAATATTTCTTCCAACTGTCATTGTCAAAAAATGTGAAAATCCTTAATTTACTTTAATTTTGGTGGGGAGATTGAACCCAAGGCCTTTGTACTGAGCTATATCACCAGCCTGTCTTTTATTTTTTTATTTTGAGAAGGGGGGGTCTCACTAAGTTCCCCAGGCTGGGCTTGAACTTGCAATCTTCCTGTCTCAACCTCCCAGACTGCTGGAATGACAGGTGTGCACCACCGCATGCAGCTAGAGTCTCAAACTTTACTCTGCCTACAAGTAAACAAGTGAGCCTGCCAGCTTCATGGTGGCAAAAAACACAACACTGGTGGGCTGGAGACAGAGGACAATTTATTATAGCACAAGCAGTACTCAAAATATCAGTTGTTTGCTAGTTCCTTGGGCCCTAATTTCCTCAAAACAACATGATAAAGGTCAGGCAACATCAGTATACACTGGAGTTCATGTTACAGAGGAAAATTAATTTTTTGTAATTATAAATAAGATGGCCTAACATTGCCAGGGAAAACTGTCTTTATTGTACTGGGCTGTAAAATCCTATCCATTGCTACGGAAAGGCAAACCCTTTCAGCTGGGTGTGATGGCACACACCTATAGTCCCAGCACTCAGGAAGCTGAAGCAGGAGGATCTCTGAGAGATGAGGGCCAGGCTGGCCTACACAATTAATTCAAGGCCAGCCTGCACTACATAGTGAGACCCTGACTCAAAAAGCAAACAACAATATCAAAAATATTAACCAAAGAGTGCTTTAAGAGGAAAACAAGATTAAAGAGGACAAAAATCATTCTGCTAGTAGGAGATAAAAATCCGCAATGACTATTGCTTCTCGGCCTTTTGGCTAAGATCAAGTGTAGAATCCACAATGATTATATAACATTCACAAACATCTATGCTTTCCCTAATCCAAAAAAAATCAAAAAGTAAAAGCTATTAACATGTAGAAAAAAAATAACCGAAATGTTAGTTATTAGACTCTACAAACTAAATAAATAAATCAATAAAAAAAACAGTAAGTTTCTGAATGTTGTAATCTTCATACATGCCTATTCCGTTTTATAGACAACTATATCAGGGTGATTTTTTTTTTTTTTTACTGAAATCTATTTGACATAAAGAGACCCCGGTGACTGAGAAGGGATCTTAAAGAAAGATGAGTCTGAGCTAGAGTGTTACCTGGCTGGACTGAGTCGGGCTGGGAGCTCTGGTGCTTGTATCCACCCATCGCGGCCCAGACTCAGATTTTAATAGCAAAGAGGATGTGACTACAGATAGCTGTGACCTGATCATGCGGCCTCCCAGAGGGATACAGATTGTGGGCATTGATTCTGTAGCAAACAGGCTGCCTTCAAGGGCTAGGAGGCTCACTGTGTGTACGCAAGTCTACCAGTCATGCCAGTGAGCGCATCCAGTCCCTCTCTGTCTCTCTCTGTCTCCCTGTCTTTCTCTCTCTCCCTCCCTCCCTCAATCTCTTGCTCTGTAGTCCAGGCTGTCCTTGAACTCATGGCGATCCTCCTTCCTCTGCCTCCTGTGTGCTGGGATTTTAGACATGCGCCACCACACCTGACAAAACTGATAATTTTTTTAAACAAGGAGAAAGTTTAAATTTCTTCTAAAGTAAGAATGTCTACATTAAAAGTCAAAGCAATATTCATTTATCCATTTTTTTGTCTCTTTTGTTGGAGTTATTATCACCTTTGGTCTAGGAGCAAAACCAGACACTTGGAAATACAAAATGAGTACCTTGTATCTGGTTTGGGGCCCCTCAGTCCATGGAAGTCCTGGTGGAGGAGATGGACTAAGTCAGAAGAGAGGAGCGAGGGGAGAACAGCGGAGGAGCCCAGCAGGCTCCCAGAGGAGGAGGCACCGCTGGACCTGGCTCTTGAAGGTATGGGTGGGGCGCTAGTCAGAGAAGAGTGCAGGACCGCCTGTCTGGGCAGAGGGCAAACGCTTACTTATTTCCCTGGTATCAAGGTCTGACCCTAAGGTCGGTTGTGCAGCCCGTGGGAAGCTCCTGAGGGGACCCCACACCTCTTTGTTACTCTGGCTCCTAGTACCGGGCCACATGCCCCACGGGCCCCTGAACTGCCTCTACACGGCTATTGCGACTCATTGTAGTGCTCATAGCTCACCCTGCCGTCCTCTGGTAGGAGTCTCAGGCCTAATGTTGTGTCAACCACAGTGGCACATGCCTGTAATTCCAGATACTCAGGAGGCTGGGACAAGACATCACAAGTTTGAGGTCTACCTGGGAGATTTAGCAAGACCTTGTCAAAATAAAAAATTTAAGAAGGATTGGGGCTGTAGCGCGGTAATAGAGGGCTTGTCCAGCATGTGGAAGGCCCTGGATTCAGCCCCTAGCATTCAAAAAAACAAGAACAAAAGAAAGAAAAGCACTACTTTTGTTTTATAATTGACCATCATTAAAGACGAATATAGGCAGTAGAGGCGGCCTCCCGCCCCGACTGCTGCGCAGCACAACCACCCGAGGTGCTTTCTAAACAACTGGGGGTTGGGGTCCCACCTGCAGGGAGTCTGATCTTCTGGGGTGATCAAAATCTATAGTAAAAGTTTAACCCGTAAAAATGTGTTATAAAGGCTGAGGATGTAGCTCAGCGACTGTGCCTTGCTTGGCAAGCACAAGGTCCTGAGTTTGACTCCCCTACAAAAAATAAAAATAAGCAAACAACCAAAAAAGGTTTTAAAAATGTGTTATAGCAAAAGACACTGCCGAGAATGATGGGTAAGCGTGTGAAGCAGGGGGGCATTCTGAGGGACATTAATGGCACAGTGTCTTTTACTGTAATAGGATTTTAAAACTTTAAACGTTCACCTTATTTTCAAACCAAACTGTACCTGCTCCGGGTCAGGGCCTCTACACTAGCTTTGTGGGTGCTTCTAGCATTCAAATATGTATGTATTACCCAAACAGACCATTGGAAAGGAACAACCTGCCTTGGGTGGAAAATAACCCCTAATTTAGCCCTTGAAAGAAGTCTTGAAGTGAGCATGGTGGGACACGCCTGTATTTCCAGAACTTGGAAGACTGAGGCAGGGGATCACTGGGGTTTTTGAGACCAGCTTGGGCTGCACAGTGAGTCCGACACCAGCCTAGGGTACATAGCAAGACCCTATCTCAAAAGAAAACAAAAGTCTCATTATGTGACATACACAGAGGGCACGAGGTGACTCAGAGCCCATCAGGAAGTGAGTGGGTCACCTTCCTTCTGCCCTGACACCAAGGCCTTGTTTGTTTCCACACGGCCACCGGCTAAGTCGGTGCTGCATCAGACTCAGTTTGTGAAAAGAGCTCGAGAACAAGATTTAGTCACGATTCTCTCATCCCCTAAAAAACATTCTCCTGCCCACCATCTTTCTCAGAGCTGCTTTCAAGTCCCTGTTCCTCAGGCTGTAGATGCAAGGGTTTAGCATGGGGGTCACCACTGTGCACAGCACAGTCGCCGCGGTGTCCCTCTCAGGGGAGTGAGGGGATGCAGGGCTGAAATACACGGCTATGATGGTGCCATAGAAGAGGGAAACCACAGCCAAGTGGGAGCCACAGGTGGAGAAGGCTTTGCAGCGCCCCCTCGGGGACGGGATCCGCAGGACAGCACCGGCGATGCACAGGTAGGAGGCCAGGATGCAGACAAACGGGGTGATCATGGGCAGGGCGCCCTCGGTAAGAATCATCACCTCGTTGAGGTGTGTGTCAGAGCAGGAGAGTCTCAGGAGGGGCGTCACGTCACAGAAGAAGTGGGGGATCGCATTGTCTGCACAGAACGAGAGTCGAGCCATCAGCAGGGTGTGCAGGAGGACATTCAGGTTGGCGACCACCCAGGAGCCAGCCACCAACAGAGCACAGAACTGATGGCTCATCTTTGTTGTGTAATGTAAGGGGTGGCATACGGCAACAAAGCGGTCATAAGCCATCACAGCCAGGAGGAAATTGTCCATGTCCACAAACATGAAAACAAAATACATCTGCATGAGGCAGCCAGAGAAGGAGATGGCTTGGCTTTCAAGCATGTGATTGGCCAGCACCTTGGGGACAGTGGTGGAGGAGAAGCAGATGTCCACGAAGGACAGGTTGCTGAGGAAGAAGTACATGGGGGTGTGTAGGCGAGAGTCAGTGCTGATGGCCAGGACAATGAGCAGGTTCCCCAGGACAGTGGCCAGGTACATGGT
>PVLD010031463.1:0-15701 GCA_004027595.1 Dinomys branickii | reverse complement strand
AGCGATACATGTGCAGGCAACGTATTATATCACTGGTGTAAGAACCCGAAGGTGGGAATATAAACTAAGAGTCATGAAGGAAATCTGTTCAAAAACAGAGAACAGATGGGACGAAGGAAAGGAGAAAAGAAAAAGACAAAAATGTATGTATGTATATAGGAATATATATGAATATACATATGTGCAGGAGGGCTAACATCGTTCGACTATTGTATTATATCACTTAATACTAAGCAATAATCGATGACAGGATATTAGATTAATAGTGTATATCTGTATGAGTTAGCCTGAACACACACTTCGAAGATATCAATATGTAAAGCAGCAACAAGCGGTGTTTTTTTGCTGTTGTTGTTGTTGTTGATGTTGTTGCTGTTGTTGATGTATGCCTGTTTTCTTTCTTGTCTTTGGATTTTTGGTTTTTGTGTTTTTTTTTTCTGATGTTGAGAGGATTAACTGTCTGACTAAATTTGCATGTCTGTATATGGGTCCATACATCTACAATTCGAAGATATCAATGGATAAAGCAATAACCACTGTTGAGACCATATCACCTTGTCTATAGATTAGTTGTGATTTTACTATTTTCTATGATAATTGGTGTCTGTTTGTCAATATGTTTTTGTACTTTTATGTTTCTAAAATAAAAAGAGAAAAACAGTAATAAGGAACCAGCTACTGATACATACAGCAGTGTAGTTGGATATAAAGGGAATCACACTAAATTAAAGACAGTATGTTACGTGTAACACTCTTATGTATAACATTGAAATGAAAAACAGTATATGTGAATGAAGAATAGATTAACAGTTACTAGAAGTTATGTCCAGAGCCCAGGGGCAGAGAATTTAGAGTTAGCGGCTGATTTGTGATGCCGGTGGCCACACGCTCCCACCCTATGCATCAACAAGATGAACAGGCATCACCTTGCCCTTTTCCTCCTGTAGTTCACTTTTATATCCATATTTGTAGTTGTGTACATCTGATAAGAGAAGTCAATGTTTCATCTGTCTTACATTACCAAAAGCGACTTGGGAAAGGGGGTGGTTGTTCTAAAAATTTTTTCTTGGGAAATACTGGATTAACATTGTGGAAACTGTCAAAGTTTAGAAGTATTTCTGAAAGTGTGAGAGACAACTGAATATTGAAGACTTCCTTTGTTGCCCATGACCTTGTCGATCAGAATCCTCAGATAAACTGCACCAGGGGCCTGGCACCTGCGCCTTCAGTGAGCAAACAGGACCTTCTCACACCAAATACAGGCTCACACTCTGCTCCACTGGCATCTCAGTGAGTCCAGGCAATGCTAAAATCAACATTTAAAAAAATAACAGTTTTATTAAGTATAATTGACACATAAAATCATATATATTTAAAGCATACATCATATTTTGAGATACACATACATTGTAAATTGTTTCTACAATCAAGCTAGTTAACATATTCATCTCACAAGTTTATAATAGCTCTTAATTTCTTCCACTTAGAAACATTCCTATGTGCTCATGACCTCATTTGCAGAGACTGATTAGAACAATTAAATCAACACCATTTTAGATAATTTATGTATATCTAAACACATTAATAGTTTTTTAAAATAAAAAAAATGGCAGTGTCGTATGTCCTATTTTGTAACCCGCTGTTTCACTTAGCAGAGTGTATTGGACACTTTCTCACCTCCATAAATTCATATCAAGATCAGGATCTCTTAACACTATAATTAGTAACTGTTTATTTCACCCTCCATTACCCTTCCTTATTTCCTTCCAATTGTCTACTAATTGTCTCTCTTCCGCTTTCATGTCAACATCGAGATTTGCAGAGCCAGGCTGATTTTCCTTATTTGTCACAGCGAAGGATGAGGGTTCCCAATAGCGTGCGTAGCAGAAGAGCGGCTGCGAGAGGAGTACTGCACACCCTGAAATCGTAGTCCGATTTGAATATGTGTTCGTTATTCACTGAAAAAACCCTTGACTCTCATCCTATCCTCAAAGGAAGCCTGGTGAAAAATAAAACTAAAAGGGTATTGACAACTGCTTGAGAGATCTCTAGTAGTTTTAAGAAGAAAACCCATTGTTGACCAACCCTTGTGGCTGTAAATCTGTCTAAAGCATTGCATCTTCCTGCCGGGTTAAGTGCACCAAAGTGAAGAGGGTGGGGGAGTTTGTAATGTGATGGAGCGCACAGGTCATCGTGCTGCAAATGGATTCTCCTGCCTGCCTGTGATAAAACAGGCCCTGGAGTGGAGACACAGACTGAGTGCAGGATATGCCTGACACATTTCCAATGCTTTCTTCACTGTGACTTAACTTTTGCCTTTGCCTATCTTGACTGGTGAACCTTCAGAAGTTACTATTAATTGGTCATTTGGGTTAATCATGTATACATCTTTAGTCTGTGTATATTTTCAGGAAATACTTCATCAATCTTAATAAGTAGATGATTAAAGAATACTCTTGCTAGGCTGAAGATTGTATCTAAATATCACCATATTTATTAATTTATATATATATATGTATATATGTAGCAAAATTTATATGCAGATTTTAAAATTATATGTATGTTGCATTCCTAATATTTTCTTAACATGACTTGAAATTCTATGGAACATAAAATCATGGAATGTAACTCATACAAAGTAATTTTTGGTCTTTAGGAATGTAAAGATCAGTATTTACACATTATATAATAGATGAAATAAGTGGGTAGTATGTATATTATAATATATATGTGTATTGCAAGCTGTAATATTTGCAAATATATATATATATATAATTTAAATTATAAAATAGACTGGAATAAGTTTCTTACTCACAAAAAAACCATAAATAAAGTGCTGCATACAAGGGTATTACCCTATCGAGGCACAGTGAGCACCAAAACCTTTATGAACAGGTTATAAAAGGCACAAGAGCATAGATTATATCAATTCATTTACAACTGCAAAAAAAAAATAAAATGTTGATAGCCTAAGTCTTCTCTCCATTAAAAATGATGATTTGTTTATGACATGAAGACGGTTTTATCTGATGGTAATATAAGTAAAGAATTCATGCAGTTTCAGACCAGCTTACTCACAAATATTGTACGTGCAACTTCCAAAGAATGCTACACTAGTCTGCTTTAAGCAGTCATGTAGGCAGTCTCTTTGATGACACAACCAGAATATAATATGGAAAAAATAATTGCGAGCTTTTTTTCTTAGGTAATGAAGCAGATCTCTCCCTTTCATGTACAGATTAGACGTTATCATAATTGTATGGTTTAATTTTAATCCTTGGTCTGTTGTGGGAGACCGCTGAGAGACCTGCGGTCTGCATCCATCTTGTAAACTACCAGCCATCTTGAGAATTTAGTTTCAGTTTCCATATATGGTCAGTTTCCTGTAGTTTCCATGTATGGTTAGTTTCCTGTAATTATATAATAGATCTCTATATATGGTCAACTTCCTGTAATGATGTAATATCGCCTGATGCTCTGACCACCCTCGCGTGATGTCTGGACCTCCCTCCGTTGCCTGGTTACCTATTGACGTCAATCCCCATTCCTGCACTGTATATAAACCCGAGACTTATGCTCAATAAACGAGGCTTGATCAGAATTTTCTCTTGCCTCCGTTTCTCGTGTCTCTTGTCTCCCTATTATCCCGCTCCCCCTCTCTTTAGAGCCTTCGTTGACTACCCGCGGGCCGGGACAGTCTGTGGCACATTTTCAACACCTTCTGTGCTCGCTCCTCTGGTACCGCCCTTCCTCCTTTATAAGTAAGAGAGCGGAGGTTACGGAATTTATGCAACTGCCTGGAGTTCAACAGCCGGCTCTACATGTGTGAGGGATGCAGCGTGAATCCACGCTGACATCTGCACATCAACCGCCTCGCTCTTCCCGAAAACGCTGGCCATGAACCAGGGTCCAGGCCTTTATATTTCCCAGACTCTTACACGAAGCCCACCTGAGGGCTCAATGTCCTCACCTGATGACCCCCTCAGCCAATATTGTGCTGTCAGTTTTCTTTCACGTGTATATATATACACTCACTGTTTACTGTATGCTGTAACAGAGAATATATTTGTGATTTTTAAAATAAACTAATGTAGAACAGTTACTCAAAACAGTATTTATTCTAAAAAATAAATGCTACCTATTTATAAAAATATTAAGTGTAATATATTTTACTCTGCCTTTTGCTTAAAAGGAAACAAAATTTTATTTGTAGTAAGGTAATTGAGCTAAAAGAATAAATCACTCACAATGCTGTGTGTTTCTCATCCTGTGTTCTGTTTACCAAAGTCTTTGTAGATTATTTGACTCTGAATTTAAAATATAATGAAATTTTCTACTCAGCTTTGAAAGTTTAAGGAATATCTAAGTGTTAAAATATTTGTTATGAAATAAGATGAAGACTCTTAGATTTTCTGTTCAATTAATTGCTCTGGATGTTCCAGATTAGATTCAAACGCCTACCAAATGCTCTTCTTGTATTTAGCTCAAAATTTTACTTCTGATTTTTTAGCTGGATCCTGATAAAACATGACTTTTTGCTTACCTTAAAAAACAATTTCTTTCTTAGATCAATTTATTACTTCTTGGTCTCAAAGTTGTAATATTTTCCGAAGGACTTTCAACTAAAATTCCTAATCAGTTCTTGCAGTGGTGTTGAATATTCTATTATTTAAAATATATATTACAACAGAACAGTATGAGCCTGCTGGGTGGAGTTCCTATGTGGTTTTGTACAACATATGTAGAAAGTGACAAAGATAATTTTGTAAATTACTTCTAATCCTTCTCTCACCAGGTTTCAGAGGAATGCCAGCCTTGGTACCACAGTCTGTCAATCATTATGCTGACTTATCTAGTTAAAACTAAGGTTGAAAAACAGGTAAGCCTTTTAGAGGATTTTTAAATTTGCATATATCTTTGTCACTAACCATAGAAAAGTGACATTTCTGGCTGCTTTTTTTAAATTATCAGAAAAATGCTATGCTTATTATATCTTTTTCAAGATGACCCATGAATCCATGTGCTGTATGTTTTATTGGAAAGAAATCAGAGTTCCAATTTCCAGGATTTCACAATTTATGCAGTTCAAGTTAAATGAACAGCTTAATGTATTTTCTAAATAAAATGAAGTTACTCTCTACTTTGCTTTAAATTCAAATTTTTGTAACATTATCTTTTCTGCAAATGAGGAGAGGTTGATGAATTTTTGTGGTAGATTTTCCAAACTACAGTCTTGATATTTTGGAAATGTAAACTTATTAGTAATAAAAATCTCGATTTGAGAATTCTCCCACCTCTAAGATTCAAATTAAAACATGAAGAAACAACACAAAATAATCCTTGATATTGTTGATATCATTGATCTTAATTTATCATTTTTCTCAAGTGGTTGACCCCTGTACTCACATACTGAACAGAAATTGTCCCTCTCATTTTTTCTCTTGTTTAACTGCACATCACTTGAATCCTTTGGAATGAAACCTATGGTTTTTGATGTGTCTGTTTTGTTTACACTCAACTAACATTTTCTCCTTTACTTAGAAACATGTATTTACTGTTAAGGTTCAATGATGCCCCCTCATTATGTTAAACTACTCTTGCTAATAAAATGAGAACAGCTGTCTTTCCCGGTCCATTGGGTACCTGTCTGTGCGTGAGGTACTGTGTTAGGGACTTTTTTTTCTGTTACCTTTAATACGAACTAGAAGTCAATGAGGTAGTCTGTTTCCAAAATCATAGAAAATGAAATACATATAAGGAAGGTCAGTTTTTATGTTAATGTTTACAAGTTAACTTAGAAACCCGAAGAGTCTTTGAACCGCTGAATGTCTATTTTGGAAGACACATACATCTCATTAAATAATTCCCTCCTTTTTTCCTCCTATACAACTCACCTTTTGCTGTTCGTTCAACCACATCTTTTTTGTCCTTTTGGACTCCAGTGAGAGTCTTGAGATTTGTTGCTTCTCTAAAATTGTGGCTCAGCTGGGAAATAAAGCTGCCCTAGATGTATCTACTACCCATATTTCTGGCTTATTCTCTCTGGACTTTGCAGGAAAAGACCTCGATCTGTTGGTGCTGCTGGTCTACTTTGGACTCACTGTCTTTCCTGGCACAGTGCGTTCTGAGATTTGTTGACGTTCCTGGTCATTCATTCCTGGCTCCCTGTGCCTTTTGCCTGATTCTGGTGCTTTAAATTTGCTCTTCTTGGTTTTTTATCAGTACCCTTGGGTGAGAAGTGGACTACTGTGCAATAACAGTTTTGACCTGGTCACTACAAGAATTTAAGTTTATATCTCAGTCTTACAATGTATTAGTCATGAACAACTTATTTTAATTCACTTTATTATGAAGAAATTTCCCCTCTGTGGTAATCAGTCTGCCAATGTTTCAGTGAACAAGGTCATTTTTAATCACTACTTATGTATCATCTCTTAAAAGTCTGTTCCCTTTGTTCACAGTTGAGCCTGGAAGTCATAGATCCTTTTTGAATTATAGCATCTTGCTTTATTTTATATTGATTTTCTTTCTGATTTTCTGTCCTGAGTTGTTGCTGAAGAACTTAAGCAACACAGTTAATACTGAAAGCAACCCTGAGGGGTGAGATATGTGCTGTGGGCACTGCCTTCTGTGGAAACATGAGCTACTGATGTTGACAGCTTGAAAATGGCTATAGATTGGCAGTAATGAGAATAGCCGTGTGGATCGTCCAGACTCTTAAGTCGTTCTCTGGAAAAAAAAGCAGCTGCTGTTGTAACATGCTTTTACTAGCTCCCTTGAGATACTGGAGCTGTTTCAAACATTGTTATCGAGAGTAACATTTACTAACATTTCTTCTTTCTCTTCTGTGCCCAGATGATCATTAATCATTCATAGTTAGAAGGGAAAGAAACACACAATCTTTCTTGCACTGACTTTAAAAGGAAAGCGGGATCCATTTTCATTAACCCTGACCTCGTATTTCTCATTTCACATAACTTGCACTGAAAAGGATGCTCCGAAAATGTCAAGATGTCCACGCAATCCTAGGCAGAAGGTTAGGAGTCTAAGTGAGAGTCCACCCCCATGAGCTTTGTGGGGCTCCCTTTCGCCCCCACAATGAGGTTGGAAGGAAAGTACATTAAAGTCAGATTCAGCAGAAGGCAAAGGGGCACAGGGAGGTGCTGGCGCTAGTTGTGTGCATGGAGGACTGCATCTTCTGATGTGGCTCCGTGGGATTTATGGAGGTTGCTTTCAGAGATGAGCAACGAGTGTGCACACATTTCTTGTCAAAAATTCACAGTATGCTGGGGATTTCCAGTAGTTTGCTTATTCAGAACAGAAAGAATCTGGGTCCGTGATCGAGGGGCAAAACAAACCGTGAGAATAAATGAAACTCAAATTCCCAATCTTACACACTTGTTTATTATACTCATCACACGTGCACCATTTCATAGCTGTTTTGAAATGTAGAAGGATCTGTAGCCCTTTAGACAGGTTAGAGGTTCAATTGGAATTAATTAGAATCAACTTCTCACGCTACAGTTTCTACAGTGTACATCCATGTGTTTATTTTGCTTATTTTTACTAGCTACAAGGTGAGAATAATATTTTCTGCCCTGGTTTTCTCATCATTTTGTTTCAAGAACCAGGGTTTGGAAGTGAAAGTTTATATTAGTCTAAAGTACTATAAGGTATTCTATGGTTAATAAAATGAATCAGTGTGTCAGTTACACTAACCTTTTTTATTGTAAAAGTAAAAGAACAAAAACATATTAACCAACAGACTGCAATGTGCAAAGCAGCACAATAGTACAAGTAATATTGAATTACACACAAGGTGACAAGGAATTAACAATGGCCGTTGTATTACATATTGATAACTTCAAAGTTCATACTCAGGAAAGCAAATACAGACATGCAAGATTGATGAAATAATTAATCATTAAATGCTCCTTTCAATAAAGTAGTAGAAGTCAGTAGTAGAACTGTGTTAGCTGTCCTGCATATGCATACACACACACATAAATACATAAGTATCCCTTTCTTCCTTTTCTCTTGCCCCTCATCTCAGTTGCTCTACTTTTGAGCAGATCCCTTTCATTTCACAATGCTTATCATATCTCCTAATTTTATATATATTCTATGAACAAATGCTCAAGATCACAGACCTTTAATGTTTTCATAATTTGGGTTTATTTGGCTGTAAATAAGCACTTAATATTTTAATTGAACAGTTAAGTAGAGGAAAACCGTAAAAAAAAAAAAACAAAATAACAAGGAAACAAAAACAATACAAAAACAATGAAAACGATGTAGGCTTTCAAAACAAGATGATAGGAATTAACAATGGTTGTTATATTGCATATTGTTATCTTTAGTGAAGTTGCTCCAGTAAGAATGCAAGATTGATCAAACAAAGACAATAACAAGCAATAAAAAAATCAGAAACAAAACAGAGCTTCATTAAAAAAGGTGGTAGGAATCCAACAATGCTTGTTATATTGCATATTATTGTCTTCATATTAGTAGTTCTGATTAGCAAATACAAGCATGCAAAATTGGACAAGAAAAACAATAAGCATAAACTGTTTCTTTCAATAAACCAATACACATCAGCAATACACTTATCCCAGCTATCCTTGTGTATATATATATATATGTATATGTATATTTTTCCTTTTTTTAGCTTTAAAGAGAAAATAACAAAAAACAAAGATAACAAAAACAAAGACATAAACAAAACAACATGAAAACACTAAAAATGATACAGAATCTCAAAACAAGGTGATAGTGTTATGGTTGATACATTGTGTCAACTTGGGGAGTCTAGAGGTTTAGCTGAGTGACTCAGCAGGAAGCCAGGGTGCTTACTTTGTATACATCCTGAGCCTGTGGAAGAGGAGGGCATGGAGATTGTGTGAGAGGTTCACACCCCCTGGGTGGGGGTAGCCTGTTTACAGTGTAAGGGAAGAGAAGAGGCTGCTTGCAGCCATTCCTCCCTTTTGCTGATTGCTTTTGCTGTGTTTTGCCACCATGAATGTTTGCCCTCTGCCATGTGCCACTCTGCCTCTGAGCCAACCAAGTAAGGACTAAAACCCTGTAAGCTAAATAAACCTCTCCTTCCTTAACTTTGGGCGTTGGGTATTTTGTCTCAGCAAGGAGAAAAAGTAACCAAGACAGATAGGAAATCAATAAAGGTTGTTATATCGCATAATGTCATCTTTAAAGTGGTTACTCAGATAACCAGATATGGGTGTGTAAGATTGATCAAACAATTACACACTAACTCTTCCTTTCAATAAACCTATGGAAATGCGTAGTAGAATTATCTTAGCTATCTTGTACATATATTTTCCCTTCCTGCTTTTGTTTTTTTCTCTTTTCCCTCATACCAGTTGTTCTTTCCTATTTTAGAAGTTTCTTTCCCATTCACCATGTCTATTGTACTTTTCAGATTTTATTTACTCTTTCATGTTTTTATGCAAGGGAGGCAATATGATGTTTACACTTGTGAGTCTGATTTATTTCACTTGTAAGTATGGTCTCAAGTTGTATCCATTTACCTGTAAAAACCTTGAGTTTATCTGTTTTATAGGTGAGTAATACTCCATTGTAATACTCCTTTTTTATCCATTCTTCAGTTGATGGACATTTGAGTTGAGATTTAGATATTACAAATAGCACTGCTATAAACATAAGTGCACGTATATCGTTGTGTATGATACTTTCAGTTCTTCTGAAAAAAATACCCAGGAGTGGAATAGCTGTGTTGAATGGGACCTTTAATCCTAGTTTACTAAGGAATCTCCAGATTGATTTCCACAGAGGCTGCACCAGTCTACGCTCCCGCCAGCAATGGAGAGCTATTCCCTTTTCCCCACAGCCTTGTCAGCATTTATTATTGGTTGATTTCTTGATAACAGTCATTCTTTCTGGGATGAGGTGGAATCTCAGTGTTGTTTTCATTTGTATTTCTTAAATGACTAACGATGTTGAATATTTTCTCATATATGTGTTTGCCATTTGTATTTCTTCTTCTGCGAAGTGTGTATTCATCTCAGATGCCCATTCTGGGATTGGCTCTTTGAATTTGGGGGCCCTGATTTTGTTTAATATTTTATGTGTTCTAGATAAGTGTCCTTTATCTGAGGGAAAGTTGACTAAATTTTTTTCCAATTTTTGGGTTTCCTTTTTACCTTGCTGGTGATTTCTTTTGCTGTGCAAAACTTTTCAATAACATGAGTTTGGAAGTTCTTTGAAGTGATTCCCATGCGGTTAGGTTTTTTTCATGAACTCTCTGCCTACTCTTATGTCTTCAAAATCTCTACCTATTTGCTCTTCCAGTAGATCTAGTGTTTCTGTTTTAGTATCGAGGTCTGTAAGCCATTTTGACTTCAGTTTGGTGCATGGTGATAGGGAGATGATGTTGCTTGCAGGAGAAACTGAGCCCACAGGTCCGTTTGTGCAGAGGCGAGAAAGCTTAAGACACCCACTCTCTGGCGGCTCAGGATTGAGGGAGGGATGTCTGGCTGTGAACGTCAGGCTCAACTTCCACCAAGGTGCAAAGCTCCAGCTGGGATCCCTTAGTGACTTCCTCCACCCTGTCCCTGAGTGGGAGGGAGTGGGAAACATGCCTGTGAACAAACTGGTAAAGCCTGAAACAGAATAGAGCCTTAGATGATACAGTGCTCTGCAACGGCTTTCTGAATGAATGAGTGAGACTTTATCTTTAGGAGTCTGAGAGGAACGCTTAATTAACTTACTTAATTTCAGTGTAACAGCGAGAAACCTGACCTCACTGGGCACCACTTTTGTCTCTCTTGATAGAACAAGGCCCCTTTATACCTCTTCCTGGATGACAGGAGCAGCCTGAGACTAAATGAAACTCAAGGTTACAGGTAATGAGGTTGGAGGTGTGGCCTTGAGACAAGGTAAGGAGAGAAGAAGAATCAGAGAACCCACTGCCGTCTCTACTGGCTGTGTATGGGATCCGCCTGTCGCCTGCACCTCACAGCACCCCCTGCTGGACTTTGTGCTCACTAAAGCAGGGTCCTCATCCAACTTGCTCACTAGACCTGCAGACTCAGAGCTATAGAGTGGACACATAGTGGAAAGTCAAGAAATATTTATTGTGAAATAAATGAGCCTCTAAAACAAAAGTATATGTATATTTTCAAACCAACTATGAAAGAATAATACAATTATGAAAGAGTAATGCAATTAATCTCTTTGAATTCCTAACCCGACTTGCTCTGTGATTTCTCTTTTATATAAAATATCTTATAAATATTGATTTTGGACCACTGATATGAAACAAATATAGTAGCACATAGGTAATATACACACTTCATTAATAAATGTATAATGATGGATAGAGTGACACTGCCTTTTTACTACTAGAATGTTTTACTCTTCTTAATCGTTAAAACATTTTATTAGTTTTGTGTTTGTTTGTTTTTGAAGTACCAGGAAATCAAACTCAGGACCTTTTGCTTGCCAGGCAGGCGCTTATTCCACTGAGCTATATCCCCAGCCCCAAACATTTTATTAGTGCATTTTTTAATACGTGGGAAATCATTTGTTATTCTTTGGTTTTATCTGATAGATCCTGTATATAATTGTATGGTATGTGAAGAAGAAGAAATAAAACTAATATATTGTGCTGAGCTTTGCAACTCAGAGAGGACATTCCTAAGTCTAATAAATTAAATGTATCCAAAACCATGGGAACCATGGGAGACAGAACATACTGTTCTTATTATACTGATTAAATCTGGGTGTTTTAGAAGTGGAGTGACAGCAGTCATCTCACTAGGAATGAATAGCAGTGACTTAGGAGCACATTCTGACTCTGAAGATCCAGCACTTTCCAGAACTCCAGGTGTTGTTCCGTTAGCAGCTAAGTGGGTTGCTTCTTCCATCCTCCGCTGGTGTGGATGCTTGTGAGATTTAAAGCTAGAGCCCCAGGACAAGAGGTAAAAAAACGTACAGAGTTAAGCTATATTGGGATGAAATGGATTCACTGTCAGTCTCATGTCCACCCCATCCTTGGACAGATACAAGCTTCGATGTGCCCTGCTCTTGCTCAGTTGACCTCTGTCACTGCAGACAGTGCTTGGACACAGTGACGGTGGATTTGTTGTCCTTATCTGTGAGTGGTTAATGATCCATGCTCCACTTTCTCCTTGCGGGAAGGTACTCAAGATGTTCATTTTCCTCCAGAAAGTCCAGACTCTCCTTACACACGTTAGTTTGAATTTTCTCAAGTATGACATAACCTTACACTTAAAGTGAAAGTATGGTTTAGGAATCACTTCTCCTTGTGAAAGAAAAACATGTTGAAAGCAAAGTTACACTGATTTTGAGATGGAGTTGGAAGGCCATCAGGAAGTCAGGCTTGCACTTGTCTCTAGCTGCTGAAGGAGACCTTAAACTTTGCTTGCATCCCCTTTGGGGGTGCTGGCTGCTGCAGTGACCAGATAGTTATTTTGTGCCAGGGACTCAAGATGCACAGCAGGAGATTACTTGATTCAGGCCTAGGACGTTTTCAGCATATATGCGCACTTTCGTCAAAGGTCATGCGCCCTTGTCAAGTAGGCTCGCTTCTTTCTAAACGCTGGAGAGTGCTACAAATAAATTTTTATTGCTTTGCAATAAACCAGAACTGCTTATCTGTAGAAGCTTTCAGTTCCCCTCCCTTCTTTGAGACCCTTTTTCAGAGCTGTGTAAAGTTCTGTAAGTTGAATTATAATTCTAAATTTCCAAACATTGTTCTCATTTTTCATTCTCTGAGCTTGAGTTGGTGGAGAGGTAAATAGTAATATGGCCAGATTGGGTCACATTCTTGGAGATAAAGTTTTATAGATAAGCAAGTTGCATCCTACTAAAGTGGCCACATTTTGTCTCTCCCTCTCATTATTTTTTAGCACAAAACTGTCTTTTTAATGCACTAAGAGAAACTAGCTGTGTGACAATCTTAACTATGTTGTGTATAAATATATATGTTTTTTTACTTTCTTCATTTCCCCTTTCCCATCACAGTTTGTCTCTTCTTTTGACCTGATTCCCATTCTTTTCTATCGTGGTATCTCATTCTCAAACTTATTTGAGGGGACTGTTCACTGTGTAACAGGTTCTTATTTGATCGTTAATGATGATTTTGATGATAATATTCTCACACTAACAAGGCATGCTGGAATTAATTTTGATTCTGACTCAAACCACTCAGAGTCAGCATTAGACTCAGCTGGGCTCAACCCACCAGACTTCCCTAAATTTCAGGACCATTTACATATTGAGTGCTTGGGGAAGCTAAATTCCCCTGAGGTCCCTCATGGTACTTTCTGATAGAAAGCCCTCTGTGAAAGGATTTCTCTGGCTCAGATTACATTTGTTGTCATGCAAATCCACAAAAGTGCTCTTGTGTTCCTTAGAGATGCCTGACTCTTCATTCCAGTGAGACTGTTCTGTTTTACTAGCTTTGATTAGCTTCTTCAGGCCAAGTCATTTAACACTGTAGGAGCCAGGACTCACTGCGATGGGGACAGAGAGGAATGGTGACAACACTTTCCTTGATGAATCATGTGGACGTGTGTGCTGTGAGCGTGTGTGGGTTTTGTCTTATAATTCTGCAGTAGTATTTTCCCATTTAAAGGACATAAGTTTATATATCATCTCCAGGGGCTTGAAGGGAAGGATTACCGAGCTGGAACTCAGTCAATTAGCCCTTTCCATTTCCAGTAAGTCTCATCCACAGTCAGACGCCTCTCTTTTTGTGCACAGTTTGCTCCAAGTTTTACTACTTAAAACAGTTGCCACTACTTCTCTTATTCCCAGTTGTCAAGGTAACTGTCACTCCCAGAACGTGTCACAGAAGGTTTACAAGACAACTGCTCTTCCTCTTGGACTCTATCGACTGATGCATTCTCTTCAAATAGCTTGTTGCCAAGACACAAGGAAACTTTTGGATTACAACTCAAAACATGCTTCCAAATTTTACATTCTCTTCTTTGTTTTGTAAAGATGATTTTAAAGCCATTATTACATGTGAAGATAATCCTCCAAAGATCCTCTCTGACATGATATGAACACAGACACAAAGTGAAGTATATAAAAAGAGTAGATTTCCCAAATATGATAAACCATAATGACACAAGAAAGATTTTAAAGTCATTAGTTTTGGCCCCTGATGATTTCTTAAACAAAGAGGATATCAAAATAAAACTCATTAAAAAATTTGAAATATGTTGTTAGATTATTTCTTTGAAATCTAATTCTTCTTATGTTAATTAGGAGCCTTGTAAGTGCAACAATGAGGAGCGCAGACACCCCTAAATTTTCATCTACTCTAGGTGATTGCGGGCAGGATCCATGAGAGGAATCGCTTTAGAGGGCTGCATGAAAGCAGAACCTGTCTTCGTGCTTATAACAAGTTGTTGAAGTAACAAAGAATTACTCTACCTCAACTGAGCCAGGGCTCAAATCTCAAACATGCAACCCTAGGGCAAGTAAGAAATCCTGGAGGTGTAGGGAGTGAAAGTGACCTGGAGATAAAACTGCATTTCTAGGTTCTGAAATTTTCCTCATCATGCATTTTTCTCCAAAACAAAACTAAGGGCAAAGACTGGGAATGGTGGAAGCATTATTATGATGAGTGAAAGAAATAAAAATTGCCAGTTTGATACAACTTAATCTAGACTAAAGTTTTCTCCATGAGTATTACAATGTTTCTAAATTTTTCATTGGGAGTGTAGTTAGCCCCCAAATGTGAATGCTTCATCCGTAAGAAGTGGGTGAAAATAGAACATGACTTGTCCTTTGTCTCTTCTGTTCTTTTGCAATGCTGAATACTAACTGACCACTTTCTATATTCAGCAACCATCCTAAGTGCTTTATATGTTGTAACTTAGCTAATCATCACAATACTGCTGTACAATAGAAATCATATTTCCACTTCACAGATAAGCCACTGAGCCACAAGTAGAGAAAGCAACTCATGTAAATAGCAACAGATTGTACCTCAGTCCAAGCGCCTTTTCACTAAAGTTCCTCTCTTCATCCCTACACTATGTCACCTTCTCAGAGGGATTTGGCTTTTGAATCTCCTGTCAGTTTGAAATTGCTTCTGGTATTAGTTCCACTACCTATCTGTCCCTGCCCGCGGGTAGTCAACGAAGGCTCCTAAAGAGAGGGGGAGTGGGGTAATTTGGGACAAAAGACACGAGAAACGGAGGCAAGACAAAATTCTGATCAAGCCTCGTTTATTGAGTGGAAGTCTCGGGCTTATATACAGTGCAGGAGTGGGGATTGACGTCAATAGGTAACTAGGCAACAGAGGGAGGTCCAAACATCACGCGATATTACATCATTATAGGAAGTTGACCGTATATGGAAGTTGTTACATAAGATGTTATATAACTACAGGAAGTTGACCATATATAGAAGATATTACATAACTACAGGAAGTTGACCATATATGGAAACCGAAACTAAAATTTCAAGATGGCTGGTAGCTTACAAAATGGATGCAAACTGCAGGTCTCTCTGCGGTACAAGATGCATGCAGACCACAGGTCTCTCAGCGGTCTCCCACA
The DNA here is from genome assembly GCA_004027595.1 of Dinomys branickii. Lineage (NCBI taxonomy): Eukaryota > Metazoa > Chordata > Mammalia > Rodentia > Dinomyidae > Dinomys > Dinomys branickii. The sequence goes on along the minus strand of PVLD010031463.1, from coordinate 126 downwards.
GGTTCCCCTTTTTTATTTTATTTAATAAAAGACCAAATCTCCTTGAGGGGACTGTGCCTATCTTAGGTCAGGATGCTTTCACGTGGAACCAAACTATACCTTACCCGTCACTGGAAAGCAAGGCAG
>PVLD010031462.1:0-15669 GCA_004027595.1 Dinomys branickii | reverse complement strand
AGAGGATAAACTGTCTGACTAAATTTGCATGTCTGTATATGGGTCCATACATCTACAATTCGAAGATATCAATGGATAAAGCAACAACTACTGTTGAGACCATATCACCTTGTCTATAGTTTAGTTGTGATTGTACTATTTTCTATGATAATGGGTGTCTGTTTGTCAATATGTTTTTGTACTTTTATGTTTCTAAAATTAAAAAAAAAAAAATTAAATAACTAGGAAAAATAATTATAAGAGGATAGAGTATTCCAACCCCCTGACTCTTAGCAAAGTAGGGTGCTGGGGAAAGTATTTAGTAAGTCAGAGGACAGGCAAAGATTGCAAGCCTAAGAATGCACAATGTTGAGGCATATTGGTAAAAGTAAGGTTTGTGTGTCTGGTAGACTTCTTACCAACTAGGAGGCTGTCTTTCTCTTTCAATCCCCATCAGACATGCAGAGAACAGACAAGAGTCCCGACAAAATCTGGTAACGGAGCCAGATGCCAAGTGGAAAAAGACAAGTGGAAGGAGAGTGGATAGTGAGTGAGGTTTAAGAAGATGGAGGCCTGGTTCTGTGCACGTTTGGGCATGCACGTGCACACATGCACGTGTGCACACTCCTCCCTCACTCTGACACCATCCACACAGCTCTCCCCTGGCCCCTCTTCCCCAGCCACAGTGGTCTCTCTGCTGCGCTGTGAACATTCCAGCTCTTTCCTGCCTCAAGACCATGGCACCTGCCTTCCTTCTGCTTCGAATCTTCTTCCACAAACACCCCCACGACTTCCTCCTCCACTCCCTCATGTCCTTGCTCAAAGGTCACCTTCCTTTTGAGGCCATCTTTGATCTCTTTATAGCACCTGGCAATACTAACGCACATGTATACACGTATAGCAGTATAGATATTGACACAAACATGCATACTTTACATGTGTACTTACTAGAATTATAGAGCATACACATTGCTGTGATTGAGACATTGTGTCAACTTGAGAAGTCTAGGAACTTTACTAAGTAATCAGCAGTTCTACATCTGGGCGTGAAAAGAACATTCCTGACTCATTAGCCTTCTGGTGTAGACTCTTTGGCCTTCATCATAGATTCTTCAGCATTCCGTCACAGACTCATTAGCCTCCTGATATGGACTTGCATGGACACTGCAGTGAGCTCCAGGCCTTGGACTGGACTCTTCAGTCTCCAGCATGCAGACACCCTGTGCATGCTTCCTCATCTGACTCTGGCTGACCATTGTAAGCCAAACTTGTAATTTCTTGTATATTTGTATATCTTGTGTTATATCTGTTTCTGTGGTAAACTCTGCTGACACACACACAAAGATTCATTTTCACTTATTATTTAGGCTGTCAGTTTCAGAAAGGCAGGCCATGTCTCGAGAATTAAAAAAGTATGCAGCTCACTGTAAATGTGCAGTCTAAACTGAGTAAATACGATGAGAGAGCTGTGAGGATGTGTGCCCTGCTCATCAGCTTTGGGTGCATTAGGTGAGATGGGAGGCAGGGCAGGGGAGGTGGAAGGCACATTCTGTGCTGTCAGCCAAGCTCCATGTATGTCTCTGTATATCCTGTCACTCAAAACCAGTGCCATTTTGCTTATTGATGAGTTGTATTTCATACTCTTTCAAATTTAAGGACATAGTTGGGGTTATAAAACTACATCAAAGAAACTCCCACTAATACAGTTCACATGTCGCTGGGTAAGAACCTAAGTCAACAGGGGTATAAGTATCATACTGACATTCTGTGTGTGTCTTGGTTACTTTTCTGTCATTGCTGAGACAGACAAAATACCTGATGCCTAGAATTAAGGAAGGAAAGGCTTATTTAGCTCACAGTTTGTGGGGCTTTCAGTCCATACTTGGCTGGCTCCAAGGCAGAGTGGCACATGGCAGGGAACAACTGTTCATGGTGGTGGAAAACAGCAAAAGCAACAAGAGCAAAAAGAGAGAAGAGGGAAAAGGAAGCTTCTCTCCCTCCCTTGCATTGTACGCGAGCTGCCCGCCCCAGGGCAAGGGTAGCTCTCACACCCATAATTTTAGCAGTGGCTCATGAATCAATCATAAACTCTAGAAGCCCACCCCTCATGACTGCATGAGGCTTTGGGGGGACATCTAGACACAAACCATAACAGTGTGCATCTCCATTGTCCTTTTCAATTACAAAAGAGCCTCTGATGTGGGGTACAGGGGCCTGAGGACTGAGCCTGGAGCCTTAGCACTGAGCAACACCTTGTTGAAGCTGTATTAATTAGAGATGTTGGGCTGTGGATATAGCTCAGTGGAATAAGTGCCTGCCTAGCAAGCGCAGGGTCCTGAGTTTGATCCCCAGTACCGCAAAAAAAAAAAAAAAAAAAAAAAAATTAATTAGAGATGTTAAATAAAATACATGCATCATTATATCTTACACAGTTGTTTCTACAACCATAAAAGAAAGAAAATAGAACATATACTGATAAAGGGTTTCTTTCATACAATGGAGTCAAGATTATTTATTCACATGACATTCCCTTCGAAACATATGCATCTTAACTGGAAACTAACAGATACCTCTTTGCTTTTAGTTCATTTGAATTCAGATCAGTGTCGGTAAGTTACTGTTTAAAAACTATAGGAAACGCTGACATTTCATGGCAGCTTTTTTTTTTTTTTTCAAATTTAAGTAGAAAAGAAGCCATTTGGAATCCATCCAAACACTAATTGCACGTGGGAGGGAGGTGCTCGTAAATTCAGCCGTAACTAAACTCCTTTTTAGTCCACTGATTCATGTGGACTCTATATTTTTCAAACAACCTTCCTGTTTAATTCTGCAGAAATTTCAGAAAGCAAGTAAGCCCTTCGGAGTCTCTGCTATGCCAGTTAGTTTTTAAGCAATAACGAAACTAAATAAATAATTCATTGATTTTTTTTTTTTTTACTGTGAATTCTAAGAGGAAGAAATATCTTGTATAGAAAATGAAATGACGGTACACTGCAAACTAGAATTCAGATTAAATAATTAAGCCACATACTTTCATTGCCTAGCCTGGCAAGAGTGAAACGCCTTCCTAACAGTGAAAGGAAAAGGAAGATAAGATGGTAAGGGAATTAGCACCTGTCAGCTGGCACTCGGTGACTCATGTATCCTTTTAAATTTAAACCCTTATTTTTGTTGAGAAAATCTTAAAAACTCAGAATTCTTTGCATGCAAAATGATACTCATAGCTCTGCTCACCTAAGAAACAGGATGAAGTGAAAATATATTCTTGCTCTAAAAATATGTCAATGATAGTGCCTATGAAAAATTAAAGCTTTGCCACAGCACCAACATGGGAAGGTGGGGTGCTGCTGCTCAGACGTGAAGGGGCTTCCTGCCGCCTGCTTCTGCATCCTTGCTGGGGAAAGTTGGGCAAATGCTTGTGCACCCTTACCGGCTCACACCGTTCTTTTCCCTGGCATGCAAGCCACACTTAACTCTGGCTATTACCTTTCCCATAAGTCTTGCTTTCAGGTGAAATAACCAAATGTGTGAATGCATCATGTATCTGGAAGTGTGACTGCTGACCATCTCAGCTAACGTCGTAGAGTTACGATGAAAGAACTAACTTCCGTCGCTTTGGAGAGACAGTCAGAATTATCTGACCTATTTTCACGGTGAGGCAATACGCCAAGCAGAAGTGGTGAATGATGTTATCCAAGCTAATGCACAGATAGAAAAAACACATGTCAAGGGTTGCTGTACAATTTGCAGTGCAGACTGAAAATGTGATCAGATGAAGAAAAAAGTGAAATTAAAAGTACTAAAATATAAAGCTTTTTTCTTTAAAATATTATCATCTCATAAATGTAATATGGCTAATTGTGATACATGAGTAACAAAATTCACTTATAAAACTATTTGTAGTGTCATAATTCTATATAATGCACAATAGTACTTTACTAATGTGATATCTGATCAATCTTTTAGGCTTATTGTTCTATAAATTCACTTCTGCTAGAAACTTCATTTTTAATGTTTTAGTTTTTCAATAAAGTTTGTTTTTGCAGATCAATTTTAGGCTGAAAGGAAAATTGAGTGAAGATAAAATTTTCTGTGTGATCCCTGTCCGCACACACGCATGGCTTCCCTCAGTATTAGTGAAGTGGCCTGAAGTTGGAATCTCAGCATGTGCCACTCTGACATAAGGATTATTTCAAGCTTCATTAAGAAAGAGTAGATTCAGGGCAAACCCTGACTTCCTCCTATCTGCTTGGAAAGATGGCATAAATTTCCTTTTGGAAGAGCCTGCTTTCTTACCTAGCACGAAGACCACTGGAGTCCATACACCAAGAAGAATCTACACAAACATCTCACTAATTAACCCTCATTTTACATTAGTTAAATGCATATACTGTCTTGCCCACAGTTTGCCTTCTTCAGAAGCCTAAAACACTTTCCTTTGTCTTGTTACCTCCACACACACACACACACACACACACACACAGAAAACCTGCCCATGTGCCCACATATGTAAGATGGTATAGCCACTGTGGAAGACAGTTTGGAGATTTCTTATAAAACTAAACAGATTGTTAACCACTCAGTCCAATTTTTAAAAAGGAACAACAAAAACAAAATGAATAATTCATCCATTCTCTACTGTGCGTTCTCTTATGGTAAGAAGTGTCTTGCTAACACAACAAAATATGTAGACACTGGCAACAAGAATTCAGATTAAATAATTTAGCCATGGACTTCCATTGTTCAGTATGGAAAGGGTACAAAGCCTTCCGAAGAGAAAAAGAAATAGGAGACTATGACTGGGGGCAGGGGGTTGGCATCTACCATCAGCAGCTCTAATTTCTCCCATGCTATGCATGCCGTGTATGTTAATAAACTTCTGTTTCCTTTTGTTAATCTGTTTTGTCAGTTTAGTTTGCAGAGCTCCATCTGGAGAACCTAGGAGAGTAAAGGGAAAGAGTTTTTCTCTTCTATGTCAACTCTCCGGACCACAGTGGTCCATTTATTGCAAGTGATGAACCTACATTGGTATATCACTAACACCCAAAGCTCTAGTTTACATTAGAGTTCACCCTATCTTGCACATTCTGTGGGTTTGGACAAATGTGTAATGACATGTGTTCAGAATCCTGGGGTCATGGAGTAGTTTCTCTGCTCTGAAACTCCTCTGCACTCTGCCTGTTCTTCCCTCTCTCCACTCCATCCCTGGCAACCACTGATCCTCACTCCAACTACTCTCTCCATAGTTTTGCCTTTTCCAGAATGTAATATGGTCAGAGTTGTACATCATAGCAGCTTCTCTGATAGGCCTCTTTCTCTTAGTAATATGCATTGAGTGTCTTCCATATCTTCTTTCATCTTGAAAGCTCATTTCTTTTTAGCCCTGAACACTATTACATTGTCTGGGTGTACCACACTTTCTTTACCCACTCATCTATTGCTGAGCATCTTGGTTGATTCCACATCTTGGCAACTATGACTAAAGTTACTATAAACAACTGTGCACGTTTTGTGTGGACTTAAATTTTTGTGCCTCTTTGTAAACACCAAGGAGCACAACTGATGGATTCCATGGTAAGAATCTGCTTAGTTTTACAAGAAATTGCCACACTGTCTTGCAAGGTGGCCACAGGATTTTGCCTTCCCATTAGCAATCACAGCTCCTCCATACTCTTGCCAGCAACTGGTGCTGTCGGTGCTCCCGATTTGGGCCACTCTGATAGGCGTGTTGCAGTATTTCATGCTTTCAGTTTACATTTCCCTATGAGGTGTATGTGGAGCACTTTTCCATATGCCTCTTCACCATCTGGTATACTCTTAGGGAGACACCTGTTAAGGTCTTTGGCCCATTTTAAAATTTCAGTGGTTTTTTTTTTTTGTTGTTGATATATAATAATTATTTTTTGTATTTTGGATGATAGTCCTTCATCAGATATGACTTTTGAAGACATTTCACCTTAGTCGGTAGCTTGTCTTTTCATTCTCTTGACCATGTCTTTCACAGAGCAGAAAAATGCAAATTTAATGAAATCTAGGTGATTAACTTTTTTCCATGGGTCAAAGTAAATAATTAGGTTGGAAATGACTTTAGAAGTCATGCAGAACCATAGCTTCTGACCTTTCAGGAACCTATCTGGAATTGTGATAGACAAATATTACAGACAATAGAAATCGGACCTTAAATAATCTTCAGACCTCTGATCGTGACTCCTGACCTGAAGGTGTTTAGCTATGAGGCCTGCTCAGAGTCACAATCACACTGGCATTTTCCAAAGAGAGCTGGCATATCCAGCGTAGCTGTCCTCTGAAATACCAATGTTTTCTATACAAGAAAACTCAAAAGCCAAACAAAAATCTAGAATATATTCTCTTGAGCACTTAAACTACTGTGTTTTGCAGGATATGCTTAATAGAAGAAATCATGAAAACAAGACAGATCTAAGATGCACGGATACTTGCAAGGCAAATCAGTACTGTACACCAGAAGTAATATCCCAACAAAACTTTATTCTGATTTTCCTGCGAGTGAGTAAGCTAAGTTTCTTTGTTGTAAATAGAAATGTGGAAATGAGACAGGTAACTGTTTATACAGAAAGCATATTTTTTCAGACTAGTTCTGCAACTCAGAGAGAAATTAATAAGAAAAACCATATGGAGCAAGCATTGAAAATCTCCCCAAATGGAGAAGATTTAAAAATAGCATTTCTTTCTTTGTTCTTCCACCAAACAGAGAGTTAGGATCTCTGTATCACCTATACTAAACAGAAATTGCAAGTATGAAGGAGGAAAACAAGTCGTTTGAATATCTGTAGAAGAAAAATCTCAGGCTTCACTATGCTGTGTTAAGAATAGAGTCAAACATTCAAGTTTCAATGGCGACTCTGCCCTGTGAGACCTTTGCATTTGTACCTGAGTTCTCAGAACCTCAGGTCGTTTCCTGTAAAATGTGGAAAATATTTACAGGCTAGAGTTGTGTGTAGATTAAACAGGAGTGCTTAGCTCTGTACTTAGCATATTGAGATACAAATGTGCAAGTGTGCAAAAGAAACAGAAAATTATTAGAGGCTTTGAGAATGAGTAGGTTGACGTTTCCATGTAGGAGTAAAATCGGTACACTGGGATGGAAAATTTTGAGTGGCTGCTGTGTTATAGACTTCGAAAAGAAGAAGTGTGAGCAAAAGAGAAGGTGGGAGGGTAGAACAAAGAATGTGAGGTAAAATGCTGTATATAAATTTTTTTATTATCATTGTCAACCTACACATCTTTATGACTCAATCATAGATCTGCCTATTTCTAATGTGAAAATTCCTCATTTAGAATGATAAGATCACCATGTAATAAAGGCAAAATGGAAAGACTATTAGCAAGTAATGTTGTTTATAAAATAATGTACCCAGAGAAATGTCAGTAAGTATTACTTATTCATAGCTCATAATTAGCAGAAAGCCCTGGGGAGGCAGGATGCTGCAGTACAAAGGTCTTTGTCATTTCTATGAAGATGTTCATTCGATCTGCTATTTCATATCAGTTGATTATATGCAAGTAGAATTCATCTATCCTGCACAACATTTCAAAGCCACTGGAAGCTAACAGGGGATGATTTCTGGGGGGGGGAGGGGCACAAGTATGGAGTCCTAGTTTCAAACACCTAATATTCAAATTCAAAACATGACTCTGTTTCTTCTGAATGCCCTCATGTCTTAGTGTGTGCGTGTGCTGAAGCCTGTGGAGGAACCTGGAGGAGTAGTAAGTATTGTATGAATTGGAGTAGGTTGCCCAGGAAGGGAGATCAGTTCCATCCTGGCTTTGGGGCCTTTTGCAAGAGCAAAGTCACCATAAGCATCCAGCCTTCCTAGATGCACGGTCCCATGCTTGACTAAGTTGCCAAATATTAGCCTGAAAGGAAGAGAAAAATCAAATGCTCTTTCTGGATCATGTACCCCAGGTCCAGAACAGCACACAGTGTGGGCTCAGAGGCCACCTGACCCTAGAGGCCAGGGAGAGCTGCTGCTACACCTGAGGCTGCTCAGGATTGAGGCACAGAACTCGGGAGCTGGGGCTAGGAGGACGGAGGCAGCCGACCATATAAAGCCACTCCGTCTCCGCTCTAACTCTCCCTGTTCAGGAGCTGTCTTTGTAGCAGAGGATGCCTCCTGCCCCCCATATACTTCAGTGTGTTAGCAGCCCAGGTGATAGTTCCTATTCCAGTTTCGGTTGTTCCTGTCTCTTAGAAATGTCTGGTCACTGTGGTACATAGCTGGTCACCATGATGATATTGTAAGAACCAATCCTCAACTGACAAGCCGTTCTGCCTTGGTGCTTCCTGCCTGCTTATTCCATATAAGCCCTAGGCCACTAGAGATTGGGAATGATCCTTATCAGGGCCCTCTGATGTAAATAAATCTGCCTCCAAATCCTGGGTGTCATTTTGGTGTTTCTGTTTGCCATAGCATCTATGATATCTTTACTGTAATTACAAAGCAGTTAACATGAAAGCTGCTTGTGAGACATAGGGAGAATTAAATGCTGCCCCAACCCAGTTAGGAACGGATTCTGTTCCTGCCATATCTTCATCTACACCTGCAGCCGTTCTCCCTAGACTGGTGACGGAGCCCGCTTCCACCGTCCCTTGTCCTGTCACATTCGAGGGGGCAAGGGCTGTGTGGCCAGGACCACGAAGGCAGAGGTGTGGGCTGCTCTGCTCCTACACAAGGACACCAGGCCCCGTTGCTTTCAGGCATGCTTAGAACACATACTGCAAGCTTTATAATGAGGTTTTTTTTTTTTTTTTGGTGGTGGTACCAGGGATCGAACTCAGGCCCATGCACTTGCCAGGCAGGCGCTTATTCCACTGAGCTATATCCTCAGCACCTGCAGTGAGTTTTAAAACATCTGACGCTTTTATTCCTTAAGATCCTAAAAAAAATCTCATCTCGGTTAAGTGGTGGGCACGTCACCACAGTGGTCACAAGTTACACTCAAATAATCACTGTCAGCAGCACATACAACAAATCTGTTGGATCTGATCAGAAAAGACTAGAAAATCATGCCACTTAAGGCAATATCCTCAATATAGGATAAAATTTGTTTCTACTAAGAGTGAAATGGCGACTCAGATCCCTTTTCCAAAGCTGCTTGTTGTGTGGTTGGTGCTAAAGGTGCTAAGAGGACAATAGATAGGAGACCATGGTGACCGGGCCGTGGGCGGATTTGCTAGCCCTCCAGAAGGCCCTGTGGGGATGGCGCTCTGCTGCCAGTCCCAAATAGGCAAGGTGACTTTTAAATGCCACCCACTTGTACAACATATCAAAATGCAGCAAAGGATCCCCCAAGGTCCTGGGGCTTTGGTGCTGAAGACAGCCTCCACCTTGTTTACTGAGCACGTACTACAGCCTGCCTGAGCAAAGGGAAAGGAAGGTAGAGGAACAAGATCCGCATGGTGGGCTCAGACAACTGTGTGACTCAAAGCCTGAGAGCTGGCTTAGAAAACTGGGCAATATCATGACACAGGAACCACAAATCCTGTGGAAAGTTTGGGGATGCAGCTGTAAGCTACAACTATAAAAACTGACCTGAAGTGCACCTTATGAGAGCACTGATCACTTTCCATTTCAAACTGCAAGCTTCAGCATAACCTGACCTGACCATACAGTATTAAGTACTGCACGTTCTTCTAACTCAGTGGTAGAAAACCTGTTAACAGGAATTTTATTAAGAGCTTAGAGCTTTCAGCTGGGTATGATGGTACATACCTGTAATCCCAGCACTCTGGGAGGCTGAGGCAAGAGGACTGCAAATTTGAGCCCATTCTGGGCAATTTATTGACTTAGTGAGACCTTGTTTCAAAATTTAAAAATTAAAAAAGGCTGGAGCTGTAGCCCAGTGCAAAAGCCCTAGGGATATATTCCCTTAAATATCAGGCTTTGTTTTTAGCTCCAGCCCCTAATCAGTTGAGTCATGAAACAGGGCTCCGCAAGCAGAGGCAGGTGCATGGAGCTTCTTTAGAAACAATCAGTCATAGACTTCATTCTGTGAGTCCAGGTGGAAGTTGAAATATCTCAATAATAATGGCCAAAAGTCCTGCCCTACATGTCTAAAATCAAGAAAAGCTGGAAAGGGCCTTAAAACTCATCTGCTCTCATCTACAAATCAAAAAAAAGGGAGAGTGAAGGGATTGAGTTTCAAGCCCTGAGGACCTTAAAAGAAAATTTTTTTTGTTTTAAAGAAAAGGAAACAAAAAACAAACAAAAACCCCCCAAAATTCTAAAACAATGTGATAGGAGGTAACAATGGTTAATGCATTGCATATTGTTATCTTTAAATTAGTTACTCAGAGTACAAGATACCAGCATTCAATTGTCCAAACAATATTAGCAGAAACTCACCTTTTTAATGAACTGAGGGAAATTAGTATAACTATTTTAACTATCTTTTGTGTATATCTTTATCTGCCTCTGTATCATCTGTATCTCTATCTAATCTATATATATCTATGTTTCTTTTGCTTTTCCCTTCACCCTTAGGACTTTGACGTGGATTTTTTACTCCAAGTCATATCCATGCTTTCAATCCATTCCAAGTCAAAGAACGGCTTTAGACCCAAACTATGAGGGTTCACACCCAGCTCCTCCATTTGCTAGTGGTGCGATCCTAGTCAAGTTTCTTACACTCATTTTTAGTTATTTTAAACATTTTAAGTCTGCAAAGTAACAATACCTGAATGTATAGAATTCTTGTGAAGATTAAATGGGTAATTATAGGGAAAGTGCTTATTGGACATAGTGTTTTTCTCTATAACAGTTAGCAAATACACACATTCCTTATTTAATGAGTGAGTTCTACTTCTGCAAGTAGGTTTTAAGTGAATTGGTTTAAATGAGGAATTTGATATGGCACGTGCAATATTCAGAATACAGGAATAGTCAAAGGAAACTCAATCTTAATGGCTTTACTTTAGCTATAGTAGTGTGCTGTGCAGTACAATCAGCAAAACTACAGGGGGGTCCTGAGAAGAAGCCACCCTGAGGCTGCACTGCTGCTCATGTTCCTGTGTTGTGAGTCTGAATGTGCGTTATAAGTCCATGTGGCAGATCGTAAGTACAGGCAATTGTTAGATGAGTAGGTTGTTTGACAAGGAATATCTGCATTGTTTTTAACATTGTTGCTAATTATGAGAGTGTGAAGAGAAAAATGGTGATGGTTTGTGAGATCAAAGTTGGTGGTCTCTGAAGCAGCAGGACTTGATTCTGGGAATATACTGGCTTTCCACAAAGACCACTTCTTTGATAAGGGTCATGCTGGGCTTGTTGAGAGATTAGAGATGGAGATGAGGCATCTCTCAGCAGAGGTCAAGAGAGCTGTGAGAATAGATTTTTATGTTAGTTATATTGACTGTGATAATCACTTCAAAATGACCATGCATATCAAAACAACCTGCTGTGTGTCTTAAATATCTATACCTATACATCTATATAAATTCCACCCCAGTAAATCTTGGGGGAAAGATGGTGTTTTGTCAACCACATTACTTTTATGCACTTTGAAGATCCATTTTGGTGTCATTTGAACAATAATTATTGTAATCTAATATTTCATCATGTGACAATTATCACTTAAGTTTGTTATCATATGAACAACTGTTGCGGTGAGAAAAATGAGTGAAATCAGTATATTTGAAAAATATTTAGCTATGAAGAATTTTTTTACAGAGAGGCCTAAAGTTTTGCCAGGTAATGCTAGGCTGTTAATGTAAAAATCAGCACTCTGAAATATTGGTCCTTATCAAAACTGATTAAAATAATTGTAAAGCTTTCAATTTTTAGTATTTTGTTAGAGTTTAATATTACAATAACCATTATCTCTTAAAAGTTAAAGACAAGTTGCTTGTAAATTAAAAAAAAGAATCTATGACCTCCTTGAGCCTAATTCCCTTGCATTCCACCACCTATATAAATGTCCACCTATGTGTGTGCATTTCCTGGGTACAGGCTATATGTCACCTTCATGGCATGACTTAGTGGCCCTCAAGTGTCTTCAGAAAACAGTAGAGACTTCTTGGCCCTTGGCTTCTCAGTCAGCTTCCTGTCCCATACAGGAAGTCCTGGGTCACCAAGCAAGCCACTGAGCAGGTGCTCAGAGGTCCCCAATGACAGCCTCATTCTTCCCAGCCTCCCAAAACAGGAAATTCCCACTGAACAAATCTGTCCATAACTTTATAATCATATGCATTTAGGAAAGCTACTTTAATTTCCACTGTCAGGCAGGTATTGTGTTTTTTTTTTTTTTTGCGGTACTGGAGATCGAACTCAGGACCCTGCGCTTGCCAGGCAAGCGCTTATTCCACTGAGCTATATCCCCAGCCCCTGTATTGTGTTATTTTGTAAGCAAAATATTTTCTACAATTTTTGCCTTTCATTTTTCCCCCTTATCTAAGAACTCACAATGAGGAAAAAGGAAAATGTTATTTGGAATTATATTTGGGAAAAACCATGTCTGAGGCTTCCAGCTAGACAACTAATAATTCCACCAGTCAAATGCTCTCTCAACTCTACCTTTTCATGTTTTGTTTTATTTTGGTTTACACGCAGCAATCTTAAGTATCTTTCCTCAAAATTTCACCTAGAAAACTACAGCTCATTCAAAATCGAGGAATTCCTCCTTGATCTCTTGTCACATCACTCTGGGGTTACCTCTCCTGTCAGTTATCAGGTTGCTGCTTCTCAGCCAGAAGTACACTCTTCACTACCTTGGTTGTGACTGTTATAAGTGGTGCAATGGTTCATGTACAATTTTGTTTGTAAACAATTTGGTTTGCAAACAAAAGCAGTTGGTAAACATTTGTTTTTGTTTGCAAATTCTACACAGGGTCACAAACAGGACCACAGCCATCTTTCCTGCACAAACACCAATATGGCCATGCTTCCAAAACTGTGGAACAAATTAAGTTTGTGAACTGAGGTGCCACTTAGCTGGAACCTACCATTTCTACGTCTTTTGCCTCCTGGAATGATGCTCATCTTTGTCAAGGGAGGGCACTGTAGAAGTGATTGCAGGAGGAGGGGCTCTTTGACTGGCTCCCTGTGCTTGTCGTCTGGGAGCACTTAGGCAATAAATAGGATACCCAGTAAGCTGCAACGCCAGTGGGCAGGTTTTGTCCCAGGGTGTTTTCGTGCTGCTCAGCTCAGCCGGACATACTCCAGGGCCATGTCTGCCCCCACCAAGCTCATAGCCTCACCTTCTCTGGTGAGGGCTCACTCAGCCTTAGGGACAGGGAGTGCTCCCTAGGTCTGCTGTTCTATATTCTGTAGCATTCTTTTTAACTCTTATAGCTCCCTCAAGTATTAAGTACTTCCAGGTCACTACATGCCTTTTGTCTCCTGCCTGGACCCTGGCTGACCAGTGACTTGTCCACGGACTCCTGTAGCACACCCCCAGATAGCACTCATGACACGGTCTGTAAGCACCTGGGCGTGACTCTTGTTCCTGCCAAACCTGGAAATGGTTGTTAACTCCTTCTCCAGGTGGCCCTAAGCCTTCAGCACACTTCCCTCCCCACCACTGGCCACTCTGGTGCCCAGCAATGACTTCCCACACACTCAGCTTGATTCCCTGTGGGGACATTGACTGACATTAGAGGAAGAAGGTATGGGAGACATTTATTTCTCTGTTCATTCTTTGTAAAGGACCTATGCAAACTTGTTCCTTCACTGCCTCTTGACAAGAACTTCTTCCAGGTTGTGGTAGCTATCTCCTTCCTTTACGCGAGAGAACCAGTGCCCCTGCTGCTGTGCTCAGGTTACCCAATTGTCCTTTGAGGGAACCGAGGCTCTGGCCAGTGTCTGTGTGGAAACAGTCCATTCATAAATATACCCTCTAATTAGTCCAATTTGAATAGCTTCTCTTTTCTTTGATTCTGGTCTATATCTTGGGTCTCTATTTACTCATTAAAACAACAAGAACAACAACAACAGGAAAGCCCTGACTCTTTGACATGTTCCAGACAGTATTACTCCAAGTCTTAAGACAGCATTATTACAAGTCCCTCCTATCCTGGGGTTGGCTGGGTCAAGGTGGGGAATGTGGACCAGTGTTTTTTGACCTAGTTCAGTGCCAGAGCAGAGCCAGAACTATTTTGAATGGATGGATGGAGATATTCATCTTTTCACTGAACTTTTTAACTCAAATGTGTACTAAAAGTGCTTTCCAGGTGAAAGGACACAAGGGGCTGTCCCCTGTAGATCTCACTGAAAGACAGCATGAAGAGGCTGGGGAGTAAGCCACACCTGAGAGTGTTCCTAAAACCAGTGGGTGCAGCCCTCATTGGTGCAGCAAAAAGAGCATTTTTATTTCATGGTAAATCAGTTTTTTTCACTGAATAAATTTAAAGGCTGTTTTCTTTTAGGACTTGAAATACTTCACTCCAAGCTTTCCTTGAATTAAGTGTTTGTATGGAGAAGTCATCTGTGATTTTGATGGATTTTCCTTTATAGGTGATTTGTTTCTTTTCTCTAACAGCTTTTGATATTCTGTTCTTAAGTTGAATTTATGGAATCTTGACTATGGTATGCCTGGCTGTAGATTTTTTTGATTGATCATGGCTAATTGGGGTTCTATATGCCTCGTTTTATGTACATCAGATTCTTTCTCCCTACCATGGAAGTTTTCTGCCATGAGATCTGCAAACAGTTTTTTTTTTTTTAATATCATTTGTGCTGTCTCCTGCTTTTTCATTGACTCCAACCAATCTTACGTTATTCTTCTTTGCATCATCCAGCAGCTGCTGGATTGATTTCTCATGGTCCTTGCTATTTTTTCAGAAATCGTTCTTTTCATGATCATTAACTGCAAGCCTATCTTCTATATCTGAGATTCTGTCATCACATTGGCTCATGCTGTTGTGAATACTTTCAGTGGAATTTTTATTCTCCTGGATGTCTGCTTGAATCTGTTTTATGTATTTTATTTCTTTCCTGTGCTGGGCACTCATGGCTTCCATCATTTTCCTCAGCTCCTCTTTTTTGTTTTTTAATCTGTATCTGCTCTAGAGTGACTAATCATGGTTTTCATTGCGGTTACAACCTCTGTAGTTATCTGAAAAATTACCTATGATTTGATTTTTTTTCTGGAGCATCATTCATTTGCTTTGTTGTTACCGCTTCAGAGAGGCCGGGTGGGCGGCTCTCAGACTGTCCTTCCTCATTGTTTCCTGGTTTTGCTTTTGGTGAACTGGATTTCTGGGGTTGCTGCATCTTGTTTAAGTGTATTCTCATTTTCTTTTCTTTTCTTTTTTTAGTTTAATTCCTGGTTTGATGCTTGTAAATTGCCTATCGTGAGTTGCCATTATTTAGAACCCTTATGAAATGACTACTTCTCTGAGGTGTCTTCTAGGTGTAGCTGATTTGTGGGAGATGAGAAGTTGCTGCTTGCTTGGCCCAGCCCTTGATCCATTGGCATTGTCTCACAGTATTTTCTGTCTGTTAGTCAATCTCAGTCTTGGAATAACAGGAAGAACAGCTGGTTAGAACAATTATGTCACTTTGGCTCAAGTGGTGCAATAACAACAGCATCAAATGCAGCCTAGAAAATGACAAACTGACGTGACCATTAATTTGCCACCTTTAAGTGTATGAACTAGAATAGTAGAAGCAATCCTGGGCAACAAAGATAAGTCAGGTGGAATCACAATCCCTG
>PVLD010031461.1:0-15704 GCA_004027595.1 Dinomys branickii | reverse complement strand
AAATTCCCTACTATCTTATCTATAATTTGGTATTTCCTTTAATGTTTTTGTGTTAACTAATGTGAAGATAACTATGTAATACAACATCCAGTTCTAATTCCCTACTATATTCTGTATAACTTTGTATTTTCTGTACTGTTTATGGCTTTTCTGGTTCATATGTCTCCATTCTTTTGTCTTTAAAATAAAATTTAAAAAATAAATAAATAAATTTTCATTTTGACATAAAAAAAATAGAACTGTCTTTCTATACATATAAAATACTAGGCAGCATATCGAATTACTATAGTAAAGTGAACATGCTATTCAATAAATACCAGTTTCAATACAGTTTCCTAACTTATTAGCTGTGTGGGCAGCTGGTCTGTATTATTCTCATTACCACCAATACATAAACTCAACAGTGAGCTGATCAAAACTCCAATTGCTGCATTTTGCAAGCATTCAGACACATTTAATTACCCAAGATTATATAGAGCGGTTTCCGTGTAATTATATACACACATTAATTCAATTATTGGGGTTATATTTTACAAATAACTCATTACTTCAAGTTCCACATTCTGTGGGAGTAGTCACAGCATAACTGAGCAGGACTAATCAAGCAATTGAAACCCATCACGAAATTCTTCTTGACCAAAATATCTCTATGGCTCATAGGAAAACCCAATAGAATACTTCCTTGTTCAAATGCCTGTGTTGGTCCTAAAATTTCTTCCTGAGGAAAAACATGAAGTTCTCCAGGGATACTTTTTTCATTAGATAAAAAAGTGTTCATCTAAGATAGCTGTGTGCACCACTCATCTTTGAGAACAGAAGATAAGCTCGATCCCAACCTTTATGTCAGACATCCACAACCTAGGAATCAACTCACTACTAAAGAAATACTAAGCTCTCAGTGAGCGTGATCCGGTTCTATTTCTCAGCTAAATTTTACAAAAACGCATGTTAAGGGAAAGTTTTACAAAAAGAGTTAAAGCATAGCTTTCAGAGTTTTTCTCCCATAATAAAAAAAATACTGTAAGACACTACGGTATAAAATGTATTTGTAAAAATGTTGCATCACAAATTTAAGTAATTATAAAAGATGTAATTATAACATTTGTAATGTTGCTATTTTAAAATAAAACTGTTACATTACTCATTAAAAACTACTAAGGGAATCTAAAATCCATAGTAATTTGATAAATACCAGCATCCATTTTTAAAAAAACAATAAGAGTTAGAAAGTTTACATTTTCACTTTTTTGCTTGAATGTTTTTCCCCCTCACTTGCTCATGAAATTTTATCCTAATGCAACAGTTTTTATTTCTGAAAGCCTTTAACTGGCTACCGTATCATATTTCTCTACAATAAATATATTTATCTGAAATCCTTAAGCCTGGATTTAAAACTTTTGTCTTATTTGCTAAAACTAAAATGTTCACACCAAAAAGTATGTTAGAAATGCAATTCTTAATCAAATCGTTAGGGCTACCTTTTTCTTTTTTAAAATATTACATTGGATTCTAAATATTATTTATTCCTAGTGTGAGACAAGATTTCTTATCAGTTTTCTATTTTTTATTTCCTCTTCTTTGATAAAAGCACTAAAAAACCTTATTCACTGAAGTGAGTAGATGTCATGAGAGTTTCATCATAGCAACACTACTCAATGCTTCAAAATCACTTGGTTTTCAAAAATCAGATGTTCTCAAAAATCTGTCAGCTGATAATTACATTTTCTTTCAAATTTGTTGAAAGCAAAGAATGGCAAACCATCTGAGTTGCAAAAGGATTTGTTACTGAGTGTTTAGGTGATTTGCTTTTTCAGTAACAGTAGGAATATTTCTAATGTATCTGCTGCTTCATACAAGGGGAGTTTTCAACCCTGGAGAAACACACCATATGTAATAAGCTTAGGGTTGGGTGGCACAAAAGAAAAGCAAAATTGGAGGTTTTGGGTGGTGGCATTGGGGGTTGAACCCAGAGTTTCACACATATTAGGAGAGTCCTTCACCACTGAGTTAGATCCGCGTTTTCACTGGCTCATGTTGAGACAGGCTCATTGGCTTGTATTGACCAAGCTGTCCCTGAGCTTCCCATCCAGCTGCCTCAAGCCTTCCAAGTAGCTGAGATTACAGACATGCGCCAGAGCACCCATCTTGGTGGACAAATGATAGGGAAGATTACAAAAACAGAAGACTGAAATTATTGAACACTGACTGAGAGATTGAGTTCTTCAAAATCAATTGTGTGCCCCTCAAAAGTAGTCATGTATCACTTGGAAGACCCTTTAGGACACACTATCCTCTCCCCAGATTCTCTCTCTCCCTCTTCCTCCCGCCCCTCTCTCTGACATGCGCACACACACACCCCAAAGCCCCATTCATAGAAAGAAAACATAAGAAGATCACCCCTATATTTATAAAACTCTTACTGGTGTTGCAGTCATTACAATACTTAAAATAAGTTGTCAATCTTCGCTACTTGTATTAGCTAGAGTTCTCTAAATAAACAGAATCAATCAATAGAGAACACCTGAGCACTTATGCAGGGGATTTGCTGGGCAAGCACTCAGGATCAGAGGCAGGAGAGCCCACGGTGGCCAATGAATGGTGGCAAGCTGGTGGATCCAGGAGCTGCTCAGCCCAAGAAGCTGGAAGCTGCAGAACAGGAAGGACCAACGTCACAGTGGCAGTCCAAGGTGGAAAGCTTGGAAATTCACTGGAGAGCCCCTGGGACCTGCCTGCACCAGAATGCTGAAGACACTAGAGATCTGGAGATCAATGTCCAAAAGCAATGGAGCAAAAGACATTTTGCTCTTCAAAACAGGGATTAGTGCTCTTCACAATAGAGACCCTTCCTTCTTTCCCTTTTTAGTCCACCTGGGCTACAAGCCTATTGGTTGGTGCCACCAACTACCTAGGTGAGTTTCCCACCTGAGTTTTCTGGCCTACATGTCAGTCATTCAACAAACACCACAACTGTGCTTTACTTACCAACTAGGCATTTCTTAGTCCATTTAAACTGACACTTAATGATTAAGAATCACACACAGTATGATCCTTGGGACAACAGAAGAAAGTGTTATCTGTTACCTTGTCAGAAATGCGAAACTTAGGACCCCAAACTCAATGAATCGGAACCTGAATTTAACAAAATCCCCAGGTGATTCGATTTTTATGCAGATAAAAGTATGAGAATCACTGACCTAAGAAGGGGAGAAATAATTTTAAAAATCTAACATATAAAAAACTTCTGTCTCATGAAGAAATAACATTTCCTCCTTTTCTGATCTTAAAAATTGGGCAACCTTACATTCCTAATTTTGTCCATCTTACTAGCACTGGCCAGTTTATTTTCTATAGACCTTAAGGCTGGAACCAAAAATCATACATCTCTTCCTCACTATTCTGAACTTAAGGAGTGTTAGTCTAGGGGTCCTGTGTACCTACAATCTTTCCACCCACACATCCATCCCCTTAACCCCTGCAAGAGAAGAATTTATATAACAAAGCTGATTATGGCACACACCTGTTCAAAGCCTCCAAGGTGCCTCTTACTTCAAAATAAGACATAAGCATGAGATCAATCATCTTTTCTTCCAGGAAACCTTCATTTATAATTTCCCACCCATCTCCCCCAATCCATCCATAGGCACAAGAAACAAAGTTCATTGTCATTGTAATCCCTAGCATTTACCATTTTATATTCAAATTTTTATATTATATTTCTGTCTTTCTATATAGACAGCAATGTCCCGAGACTAACAAAACACCACTAATCAGATGAGTAATATAAAGACTCAACCTGCACCCTGGTGTGAGAGTGCATGCCAGTAATCTCAGCCCTGCAGCAAGCCTTACAGAAGGAGTACAAGTTTAAGCTCAGTCTGCAATTTAGCAACTCAGTGAGACCAAATTTTAAAATTCTTTTTTAATTGACTTCATTGGTACATTTTAGATATACATAATGATCAGATTCATCATCGGGAATGAGTGCCTGAAGATAAAATGTATCTTGATTATTCTCCTTTTCCCTAATCCCCTGCCCTCCTTCAATCACTTTAGTCACAAAAACTTTGTTTCCATTTGTTTCTTTCTATTCCTTCCTTTCTCTTCCCTTCCTTCCTTCCCCCTCCCCGTCCCTTGCCCCCCTTCTCACGTAAACAGCCTTCCTATCTTCCTGTGTCTGTACTCCCGTCCTTACTCCAGTTAGAGATACTGGACAAACATAGACATTGACCTTATGCTGGCCCTTATCTACCTTTTCAATTTCCCACTCCTCACATTTAAAAATTCTTAAAACGGACAGGCACGTTGTCAGCGCACAGACACTGGGGTCAACCTCCAGGTGCAGGGAAAAGTCAGACTGAGTAAAATGAAATTTCATTACTAATCACAGAATTGTAATAGCATTTATAATCAGTATAATTGATTCTTTACTGCTCATATGCTTTGGGCAGTCTTATGTTATCTGATACCTTTTATGTTTTCATATTGCTTCTGATTTTAAAATAATCTACCCCAATTCATTTTTGTGAAATTAGACAGAGTGTACATAGAGAGCACAGCTCTGTGGCTAATCTGTCGCACCGTCTATATGAATGAAATGGTAACTTCAGGATCATATTAGATATGTGGGATCAAATTAGGGAGATAGTGAAAGGTCATATATAAATTATAAACATACATGGTAATTACTCATTTTTATTCAAACTA
This sequence comes from Dinomys branickii, assembly GCA_004027595.1. Lineage (NCBI taxonomy): Eukaryota > Metazoa > Chordata > Mammalia > Rodentia > Dinomyidae > Dinomys > Dinomys branickii. The sequence continues at coordinate 11,000 of PVLD010031461.1, read as the reverse complement.
CATCCATTATAGCAAAACTCTACTCGTTAAAACTGTAAGGCAACAGGAAATCTCTTTAAGAAATATGAAAAACTTTAAATGAGGAGGTCTTAACCTTTCTGCTGCTAAACTTTTGAAATTTTATTCAGTATAACATTAATATCCTGACATGGCCTTTGCACAATCCTATATTTCCTTAGTTTCCTGTACTTTATGAAAGATGGAAAAGGTATAAGTGGTTTTCTCAAACTGTTCAGGTTCTGAAACACAATCTGCCAACATGAATATTTCATTGCTTGAAAAATATTTTCACACTTATCCTTTTCAACCAGGCACATCACCATGCTTTATTTCATCTGCCCGTGACACACGTCATCACTAATCTCATACAGCTGCTTGTTTCATGCCACACTAGAGCAGTTATTGGATTTCCTACAACATGGCAGCCAACCCTGACATTCACATGAGAAACACCAGGATAAATACGCAAAAGGCTGTATACAAGGCAAAGGGAATTAAGCATCATAGATTCTGAAGTAGGCATTTTGACTTGAGAGAGAAACTCGCTAAGTAATGAAAACTTCCCTAAGGATGAAAGAAACTTTCACCAACTGCTGAAAAACCACATTACAGTGAACCCCCAGGGACAATGAACACAGCACCCAGATCTTGGCATTTAGTGTCACTCTTTCTAACAAAGAACTGGAGAAATAGCTGACTCTAGGGCTGGGTAGAGCAGGTACATCACTGGCCTGGAGCAGCTCGTTATGCCAGAAAGTAAGGAAACGCTCAGAGTGATACTGTGTGTCACACGCTCCGAATTATAAACAGCTGGGAGGAAATAGACAAAACAAATACAGAGAAAAAAATAGAAAAGGGACCAAAGGGAAATTGTGAGCACCAGACACTGAGAATGGACTGGTGAATGTGGAGAAGATGCCGGCATATGTAATTCATCACTTTGCAACCCAGTGCCCAACTGCATCACTTTGGACGAAGATGCCTGATCCAGATAAGAATTATTAATAGACACCAAGTCAAGAGCGGAAATTTCTCCTAGGAGCAGAATGTACGTCTCACAATGTCCCCCCACAGATTTGTCATTGATACTAAGGAGTAAATAGCATCTATAAAATGAAACAGTAGGACAACACTTCGACCAGGAATACACTCAGTACATTCAGCTTACAGATACAATAGCTTGGAAATACCTCTTATGTATACAGGATCCTGGCTGGAGATGCAAAATTGTATCTAAATCATGAGGAATCAGACACAAAATGAATAGTCTATTTTAAAAAATGAGAGAGCCCATATTCCTCAATATATTGATGTTATGAGAGATGAAAAAGCAGAACAGCATAAATTCGGACTTCAGATGTTAAAAGTGGAGATGGGAAGTCTGCACTATATTCTAGATCTCTAAATACTTTGGCCAGTATCAAATATTTTCTAATATACCAAATCCACTTCAAATATTTTCTAATATACCAAATCCACTTCCTAAAGAAGTGGTACAGATTAGCACTTTTAACAGACTAAAGAGTCATGACAACACATAATACTACACAGGATCTTCTACTGGAAAGAGTGAAATACATTTTATCAAGTACATATTAGATGTACTGACAAAATTTAAACATAAATGATAAGTTAGATAATACCATGAAACAGTATTACATTTACTGATGCTAGAACATATTCTTTGGTTATATAAAAATGAATGCTTTCCTCTTAGGAAATTGCACTGAAATAGAGGCAAAGGAAAGCAATGATAATTTCTAACATACTTTCAAAAGAATAAATAAAGGGCTGGGGATGTAGCTCAGTGGCACCAGTGCCTGCCTCGCAAGCACAAGGTCCTGAGTTGAATTCCTGTACCAAACAACAAGAGTAAATAAAATATGTATTCATATTTTCTCTGTCTATACTTCTTTGTTCTCTATATTCATACTCTCTCTACACTCACTTATAAATATAATCATTCTGTAATCATGTGTGTACACATACACATAAGTATGTAGGGAGAGACTGGAAACAAATGGAACAGAACGGCAACACTAGCGAGGCCTTGCTGTAAAATTATACAGATATTCTTTACAGACAGGAAGCTTAAGGAAGAAGAAGCAGGGAGGGGATGAACAATAAATACAAAATTCAGGCTCTTTAGGAGGGGAGGGTCGCACAGATGACACAAGGTGTCCACACTTGGTGACAGACACCTGGCTGCTTCTCTGCCTCTGCTTTATAACTGTCCGTGTGTTATACATACCCTGTGTGTATTCACATTACACTGGAAAACAGAATAAAGGAAATAACAATGCCCTCTAAGTTATTTTAATAACGACTTCCAAACTACTATAAGAATATGAAAACCCTCACACTGCAAGCACCGCAGGGCATGGAGACCAGTATCTCTGGAGTAACAGCCATTCACTTGTTCTTATCCTACTGGCTTAAAGCATAACGTTGTTTGGGCCACTTATGTTGTATTTAGTCATCTTCTTCTATTTGCTGGTACGTTTTCTTTCAACAACATATTTGCTAGTAAGTTTTGTTTGTTTAAAAAAAACAAAAAGGGGACTGCCGTTAACATCAGTTAATACAAATAATCATAGATAATATTTTTTGCTTACTAAAGACCAGGCATCACATTAAAAAAATCTCTTATTATATATTATGCCCTTAATTTTCTTAGTCATTCTTATTAAACAGATCTTATTTCCGCTATTTTTGGATGAAGAAAATCCAGAAACATATAGATTAACTTGCACATAGTCATAGTTAGCAAGTATCAGACTCCGAATTTGCACCCATGACATCTCACTCTGCACCCCACACTACCAGTAAACACCATGCTCCACTACATCTTTACGACCTCCCTGAACCTAAAATTCGGACCTCAGACATTCCACACATACATGTTACTTTAAATCCAATACTTGAAACCAGCAGGTAAGCAACAAATCATAGCTACTGTATATTTCTAGTCACTGTGGGCAGCAAATGCTGCACATAAAATGTAGACAGAAACGTTATCTGTGTTTGAATTCCCCTGTCCCTTTTTCCTCTGACCATTCCTGGGCAGTGACGGGCCCTGCTGACCATTCAAGGGGACCGGGGGTGAGTAATGAAAATGCTACCAGAGACAAAGCATTAACGTTAAACAGAAAAACTTAAAATACTCTTAACTTACATACTTGATAATCCACAGCTTTAATATACTGAGTATATTATATTAAAAGAGCTGATGATACTGGATGCAGAAGAAAGGGAGTTTTCCAGCATCATACAATCTTTGGTGTTAAGTGGATACACATGGCAACCCAACTACATTGTCTCTGGTTGTGGAAACCAGTGGGGTCCCACAAAGATTACTCACAGAAAACGCAGTGTTCATGCTGCTGAGACACAGAGATGAGCATTAACCCAAGTGCTGGTCAAATCAATCGGACACATTTTCTCAGGCTATAGTATAATAGGCAAAATCTAATCGCATATCAGAGATATGCTTGGACTTGATTCACACCAGTAAAGAATCTTGGCTTTTTAAAAATTATTCCTGCTACCAAATCCTCCCATATCTGCCAAGTTCTTACATACTGTAAGTATAAATCTACAATCTTTAAGCCTGTGAGCTCTCCTCATCCCACTTCTAAGTAATTCTTTTTCTACTTAAAAAAAAAAAAAAACTTTCTTTTGCTGAACCCAATAGCAACAACAAACATATAGAATAAAAACATAAAGACATAAGATGATGACATTACATTCTTTTATTTAGCATCTGTTTTGGTGACTTTTATTCTTTTCTATAGGTTTGGTATATTAGAAAATATTTGATACTGGCCAAAGTATTTAAAGATCTAGAACACAGTTCAGGCTTCCCATTGCCACTTTTAACATCTAAAGTCTGAATTTATGCTGGTTCTGCTTTTGTATTTGTTTTCTTATCTGTAAAACAAGATGATTTGATAAAGTTTTTTATATTTATGAAAAGTTTAATATTTAGTAAAGTTTTTTATATTTATAAAATATATTTTATAGAAATGACAAGTTTCTTAAATAACAGTACCAATAATAATAGTAATGAGCTCTCACTCAGGAAATTACCAAATCAATGACTGTTTAATGTATTAATAACCCATTCCTAAAAATATCAGTTTACATCCAGATAAAATGTTATAGCAGTTTCTAACATGACAAATAAACAGAAATCAAATATTATCAGACTATTTCCCTAAAGAAATAATACTGTATATCTCAGAAGATTTAGCCATAAGAAATAAATTTGTTATTAATGTATTTATTACTCTATAAATACATAATTATAAAATCCACAGGTAAAACAATGCCTCTTCTAAAGGCTTTTATATTTTGTAATGCTACAACATGTTCCTAAAATGTGCTTTCCTGAATGTCTTAAAATGCTGTATAAATACCAGCCCTATATAAAATTTTAAAGTCCAAAGGAATAGATAATTCCTTTTAAAAAATCATGGATGACTTGACAGACATATTTTACTACATGTGTATAAAATTACCTAGAGTGCTTAGTAAGAAATATACTCACAAGAATACTAGGATTTCAATTTTTCCTAAGAGGTCTAAAATTACTAGTGTCAAAGTCAGCCAAGAACGTGTAAACTGACATTGGCCATGGATTGGTGAGAGGATGAGAAAACAGTGTGAGGTCAACACATAGGAGCAAAAGAGTTTTAATACTGAAACCACAACATCTGTCAGAGAATACCGCTATTCATTCCTTAAAAATTAAAGCATGAGGCCAGACTCAAAAAGTTATTTAAATCAAAAGACTAATATCATTAAATCACATCTCCCAGAACGATGATTATTTAATATTAGCATTTATCAAGCACTGATTACATTTGAAAAGCTATGAGATTTCACTCCTCATGAAAGTTTTATCTTCCTAGTCCTGAGTTTGGATATACTATTTGTTTCTAATCATTACTCAAAGCAATTCAGATTCGCAGTAAACTCCACCTGTCACGAAAATCATATGTTAAATTCTGTGCTGGCAAAAGGACTATGCAAGTGTGTATGGTCTCAAAGAGCTCCTAGCCATAAAGACTGGCTCAACATAATGTGATACATGCAAGAAAACAGTGAGTTAGTCCTATCTGTTAAGGATAAAAGAGGAGACATTAAACCTTGAAGAAAGTATCAAAAATATGAAGACTAAAACACTTATCTAAATAATGAACCTCACAGACAGCCAGATCTGAGTTTAGACTCCAGTCATATCCCCTGTTGGCCAGCTGACACTCAACATGCAGTTTGGAAACCAAGATCCAGCCCTGGTTCCGCCACTCACTAGCCACGACCTTTGGCAACGATTACCTGCTCTTGGCCTCCATTTCCTAATCTGTAAAGGGAGTCACAGAGTATTACTGGATGACCTTTAATTTCTCCTCTGGCTCTAACAACTCTATGTCTGATACCAAATTATAGAAACTTTTGCCACCATTAGAAATTTTTATTTGGAAAATATTTACAGAGCACCTTCTGTATGTCGGGCACTATTTTCTAGACATAAAGGATATTATCAGTGACAAGCATCAGCAAAAATATCTGTCTGTATGGAGATTACACAGAAAATACCTATTGAAACACTCTCTGTTGTCTCCATTTTAAACAGTGTAACCAGTGAGATTTACACATGAATTTAAAATAGGTAACCCTGGAACATTTCCAACTAACTCTAAATATTAATGTACAGAGAAATCCTGAAAACGAAGTGTACCTGGTAATACCATCCTCTAACCTGTTTTTCTCTAAATTCACACTGAATCAGTGATAAAAAGACAGAATGTTAATGAGATCCACCCAAACCAATTTAGTAGATATCCATCTAGGCTTCCTCCTTTAAACTAATTACACAGTTTCTCAAGAACTATGACATAACCAGGTTAAGCTTTGTCTAAAGATGAACAAATTCTACACATAGTAAGAAAATGTAAACACAAAAACCCATAATTTCACTTCTTTTCAGACATTTCCTATCTGGTATTCTTGTTGTAGGCTATTTTATTGTACAAGGACTTTGAGAATTACATACTATCACTGTTTGAAAACTATGTTTTTATTCAATAGGTAAGGGTGCAATCTCAGCTCTTGCAGGCACATCCAAAATAGAAACACACGGAAAGTACACCAGGTGGTGGAACTGGGAGTGGGGGGTACTGAAAGAGGACTTGATGAGCTAAGAAGAGAATCCACCTGCCCTCGGAATCCAGCTCTTTGAGGAGACACAGGGCAGGCCTGACAGCGCTCACACCTGCACTCTTCTCAGTCTGCTTCTCTCCTTTCCTCACTCTCTGGTCTCTGCCTTGCACACTGTTGCATGGCAGTGTCTTTTTCCTGGTTGATTCAGTCCTCTGTAATCTGTAGCCTGCCTTCCCTCAGAATATCTGTAAACTTCCACATCAGTCTAGGACTCACATCCTTCTCTGCAAGAGGGAAGATCTAAGCAGGGCTGTGCAACCTTCTTCTGTGGAGCAGCATTGTCATGCAAAACCCCACCAGTGACTGCTTTCACTGCCTTCCTTTACTAAGTGTTGAATAATTGGGTCACAAGGTTTAAAAAGAAACAATTTTAGTAGCAGATATCTAACACATTCTTCACAGAGGACTGTGGTAAAATATGTATCATGAAGCTTCTAAGAAAGATCTGCCATACCTGGCAGGCACCTTCTATGGACTGTGCAGAGCAGAATGACACAGTGCCATGGTAGAATTTTATTTACAGAAAATGAGCCCACAAGTCACAAGCACGGTAATTTCTTTACAGACACAGAAGTCAAGCGAAGAATGGTAAATATGCAGATATATAAAATTTAAAATTGTAAAAGGTGTGAAAAGGTGTGTTTATCTGCTTTAGAATGAACCAAATTCAGTTTGATAATTATTATGTAAAGCCAAACAAAACAAACAGAACATGCTGTAAAAAACACCATGTTCAAAGCTGAACCTGGTGGCATCACAGACAGGCTGTAAAGTAGCCTATCTTAAATTTCAGGGGACTTCCGGGAAGATGGCAACCAGGTGAGCGCCACAGGTAATCTCTCCCAGAGACCGATCCTTTGCGCGCGGGTGCCCGGTCCGTGCATGCAAAACTACAACTGATCAGGCTGCTCTCCGCGGCATGAGCATTAAAGGGCCGGCTGCACAAGCCGCGCGGCGAGAAGTGGGCGGATCCTGAGAGCTGGGCGCCCGAGAGATCGGTGAGGTGCTTCGGCCGCAGCTCGGCTCAAATCGCGGACAGCCGAGAGAGCGATTGCGGCGGGAGGAAAACCTCCAACTCCAGAACCCGATCGGCTCAGAGACGGCTGTACCCAGAATGTGATGGAGGCTGCAGAGCAGAGGAAACGCAGAGAACGAGCTACTGGGACAGATTGCGCCAATCTGGGCAGCTTTCCGGGATCCCGCTCAGAGCCCCGCCCCCGCAGCCAGCACTGCGCGAACTGGAGCAGCTGCGATCGGCGGGATTTCTGAGTCGGGAAAAAGCTCGATCCACGGACATACATCTTAACGGCAATCCTGCCTGCAGGATCCCAGGGTGAGTTGAGTGGGCGCTCTAACCGGTTTTTCCTGAGTCGGGAAGAAGCTCTGCCCAGCGAGTGACATCAAAGCAGCTTTAAGGACTGTGGGATCTCCCAGGTAGGAAGAGCTAGCTAGGCGCCCCTAGGGGATTTGTCAGGGGGAAAGGAGCTCCACCCAGGGAGGAACACCTGAGTGGCCTGTCTGCAAGACCCCTGGGGCGGCGACCTGTTTATACGCCCCAGCCAGGTCTTGGGGTAGGGAGTAGAAGTGGAAATCTCAGCAGACAGCTTAAGGGACATTCTCCCAAAGAGAAGGAATCACTGGAGCAGCCTCTGCAGCAGACCTTTGCCTGCTGAACTTCCTGGGGAATTTATAGCTCCACATTTTGAATCTGATACCCAAAAATGGGAAAAGAGAGGAACAAAACGCAGTCTCAAAACTCAACCCCACCCAGAACAAGTTTTGAATGTGAGGATACAGGGGAACCAGGAAATCACATACCTGCAAGTTATGAAACGATTGCATCCGAAATGAAACAACTCTGACAGGCCATAAAAGAGCTTAAAGCAGAAATAAGCCACATACCTGCAATGACTTCTCAGATAAAAAACGAGCTGAAAACAATGATGGAAGAAATGTTCCATTCACATAGAGAAGGTATAGACAAAAGACTAGAAGAAAATAGGAAACAAATGGAAACGTTACAAGAGCAATTTAGGAATGAATTACCAAGAATGAAACAGGTCCAAAGAGAATGCCAGGATTTGAAAACTAGCACTGAAAGCATGAAAAACCGTTTAAATGAAACCGAAGATAGAATTTCAGAACTTGAAGACAGCATGGCAGCTTATGAGCGTGAAAGGAAGAATCTCATGATATCATCAAAGACACAAGAAAAGTCAATCCAACAGCTGCAAGATGAAGCAAAACGTGACAATATTCGAATTATAGGAGTGTGTGAAACAGCAGGAGATCTCACAAACGAAATAAAAGGAATATTGGATGAAATAATAGCAGAAAATTTCCCAAACAAGGTAAAAGATACTGAAGTTCAGTTAAGCGAGGCATATAGAACCCCAATGATCCATAACCCAAAGAAAAACACACACAGGCATATGATAGTCAAGATCCCAGATATCCAGCAAAAGAACACAATATTAAAAGCTGCTAGAGAAATGAAACAGATCACCTATAAAGGAAAGCCCATCAGAATCACGGCAGACTTCTCAAGGGACACCATGAAATCAAGAAGAGCTTGGAGCAAGATACTACAGATTCTGAGACAAAACAACTTCCAACCCAGACTGATGTATCCTGCAAAATTATCCCTCAAATTCAATGGAGAAATAAAATATTTCCACGACAAAGAACAACTGAAGAAATTCATGAGTGCCAAACCAGCATTGGAAAAAGCACTAAAAGATATTCTAGACAGAGAAAAAAGAGAAAACAATCCCAAGAACAGCGATAGAAATAACTCCCTAAACAGAACAAATAATTAAACAGTCAGCAAAAGAAGGAAAACTTCAAGTAAATAACGTGACTAGAATAAGCCAACATATAACCATGATAACCATTAATGTAAATGGCCTCAACTCAAAAGTCAAAAGGAAAAGATTGGAAGACTGGATTAAGGAACACAATCCAACGATATGCTATATACAGGAAACACGCTTTACTCAAAAAGAAATCCATAGGTTGAAAGTTAAAGGTTGGAAAACAATTCTCCATGCAACAGGCCCCCAGAAAAAAGCAGGAGTAGCTATTATGTTTGCAAACAATGTAAACTTCAAACCAAAAACAATCAAAAGAGATAAAGAAGGCCACTACATACTAGTTAGGGGAAAGCTACAAGAGGAAGAGATAACAATCCTAAATATTTATGCACCAAACAATGGAGCACCTAACTTTACAAGTCAAATCTTGACAGATGTAAAAAATCAAATAACTAATAACACTATTGTAATAGGGGACCTAAACACCCCTCTGACGCAAAGAGACAGGTCAACCGGACAGAAACTCAGCAAAGAAATAACAGACCTAAACCAAAAGTGTGAACACATGGACTTCGTAGATGTATACAGAGTATTCCACAACACAGCATCAGAATGCACATTTTTCTCAGCTGCACATGGCTCTTTCTCCAAAATAGACCACATTCTAGCCCATAGAGCATATCTACCTAAATGCAAAAGAATTCAAATTATCCCATGCATTCTATCGGACCACAGTGCAATAAAATTGGAAATTAATGACAAAGAGAACTTCAAAAACCACATAAACACGTGGAAATTAGACAATAACCTACTGAATAACCAATGGGTCACAAAAGAAGTTAAAGAAGAAATTAAAAATTACCTACAAATAAATGAAAATGCAAGTACAACCTATCAGAATCTGTGGGATGCAATGAAAGCAGTCCTCAGAGGGAAATTTATAGCAATGAAATCATATACAAAGAAAATAGAAAGAGAGCAAATAAATAACCTAATGATACACCTCAAACTCTTAGAAAAAGAGCAACAAGCCAAATCAAGAGCCCAAAGAAGGGAGGAGATTATAAAACACAGGGAAGAAATTAATGCAATTGAGATGAAGAAAACTCTACAAAAAATCAGTGAATCAAAGAGTTGGTTCTTCAAAAGAGTAAATAAAATTGATAAACCCCTAGCCAACCTTATCAAAAAAGAAGGGAAAGAACTCAAATTCATGCAATAAGGAATGAAAAAGAGGAAGTCACTACAGATCCAAAAGAAATACAAAAGATCATTAATACCTACTTTGAAAATCTGTATTCCCATACGATAGAAAATACAGAAGAAATGGACAAATTCCTAGAAAGGTACAAATTGCCAAAATTGAATCAGGAAGACGTAAATATCCTGAATAACCCAATATCAATTAATGAGATAGAAAACATCATTAAAAACTTACCAACAAAGAAAAGCCCAGGCCCTGATGGATTCACAGAATTCTATAAAACATTTAGAGAAGATCTAATGCCAACACTCCTCAAACTCTTTAATGAAATCGAAAAGGAGGCAACTCTCCCCAACACATTTCTGGAGGCAAGTATTATACTGATACCGAAACCAGAGAGAGACCCAACCAAGAAAGAGAGCTACACGGCTATCTCGCTAATGAACATAGATGCAAAGATACTCAACAAAATACTGGCAAATAGACTGCAGCGAATCATAAGGAAAATTATACACCACGACCAGGTAGGATTCATTCCAGGAATGCAGGGATGGTTCAATATTCGCAAATCAATTAATGTAATACACTATATTAATACAGTCAAAGACAAAAACCACATGATCATCTCAATAGATGCAGGGAAGGCTTTCGATAAAGTCCAACATACATTCATGTTAAAAACCTTAGAAAAAATAGGAATAGATGGCCTCTACCTCAATCTGATCAAAGCCATCTACAACAAACCAACAGCCAACATC